>SKCR01027348.1:0-52914 GCA_019454045.1 Zanthoxylum bungeanum | reverse complement strand
GAGGTATACCAACCGACTACGTACAAGGAAGTGATACAAGGTATCAACTCCCTTTTATGGCAAAGTGCCATAAGTCCGAAATGGATTCCATGTATAACAACTATGTTTGGATACTAGTTGTTTGTACCGCAAGGCATTGTGCCTATTGGTACTGTAAACGTCTTCAAGGAAGACATACATGGATGGCAACATACCAACGTACAAAGCTAGGCTTGTGACGGAAAGGTATCGTTATCAACGTTATGTTAATAACGGTTCAACCTTTTACCTGTTGCCATAGTAAATCCATTTTGAAGATGCTTATTGATACTGCATATTTCATTTATGAAATGTGTCAGTTAAAGATCAAAATCGCCTTCCTGAAAAGGAAACCTTTTGGAGGATGCTTACAACATCCTGACGATTTTGTATAACCGACAAACAAGGTTTGCGGGTTATTCGATCCATGTTTGGATTGAAGCAAACATAAGGTTCTTGGAACCGACGTTTTGAAATAATCATAATGGTTTATGATTTGACTCAAAACGAAATAATTCTTGTGTATATAAGGAGGTTAGTGGGAGCGCACTGACAGTGAAATTCCCATAAAGCAATTGGTGGAAGCTTGGCTTTCATAGATATTCTCCGTAGAATTCTGGGGAGTAACAACCTTTATTCAAGGAATAAAGATCTACTAGGATAGATTTGGAGTTGTTAACACTCTCTGGGAAATTGTACATTTAAAATGTACTTGATATGGTGTCTCATACGCTTTGAGCATATGGAGTCACAATCAGGACAATCAAAGTGATAGTCACTGGATTGAAGTTAAGGACATCTATTAGTATCTTAGAGAACTAAAGATGTTGTCTAAAACTATGGAGAAGGAGAACTTGAAGTGACTGGGATCACTGCTGCAAGTTTCCAAACAGTTTAATACTACGTACTATAAAGTTTGAAAAACGGGACAGTGAGCTGGAAATCTTCTGAGCAAGATACTGTTGCCGAATAAACAACAAATGCGGATTATTGTTGCGGCTGAGGCAGCAATAGAAGCCATTTGGGTCGATAATAAATCTAATTAGATTAGATATAGTTCTGTTAGCAGCTGAGCTAGGCGTCAGCACAAGGCTAAGGAATTAAAGGTCTCATCGACGATCCAGATATATACTTCTATATTCATCTGATTCGTTCGAATCATACATCGTGGCGATGTGATGATCGTATAAATCGCGTCAGACGATAATCATGGAAATCCGCTGACGAACCGTACATAGTTCGGGTGTACGACACTTGAGTGACTGGCTATGTGCCAAGTGGGAGATTGTTGGATAATATGACCCATAGCGTCACTATTTGTACAGATCATAGTGATGTTGTACAAATTAACTATGTGACAAGGAAATTGCACTCTCATCATTTGTGATTAGATCACCTTAGATATATAAATGAAGAGAGGTCCATATGATTAGTTCCTGGATTGAGATGATATGTGACAGTATCAATCCACGAAGGATTAATCATTAAATATCCCTAGTCGTAGTATTATCGAGACTGGACATCGATAATGCGGAATAGGCTAGTATTGCACTTTTGCGCGTTGTGAGGGCACAACATCATAGTTCTCATATATTTGGGTATTGGATACTCATGCAAGTGTAATAGGAGGTTGTGTTTCACCGATGGTACGGGAAACAGCTTCGCTCTGGATAGACCCCCTCGGAATCCCATTGGTAGTATGACTATGTGTCTATGGGAGTCCGACATCAGGGTAGGTGTATTTGGTCTTAACCTGAGACTTGCACCGCTAATGCTTACGACAATCCATATACTTTAGTTGAGGTCGTCCAGGGCTGTAACAGGTTCTGTGTACGCCGATGCTTGGTATATTGAGAATCGTAGAGTATTGGGTGTGATGTCACTCCAGTCATAGTGGAGATGATGTCACGTAGGATACGGTATTAGTGCTCTTAAGTGCTGCGTGGCCAATCGCGATATTATGACTAGGTCATATATATCCGATTATAGAGACTAATTACTAGACATCCGACATGTGCTTCGTACGGGGCAGACACAACTCCAGCCCCAGGCCTAGCACTTGACAGTCCGATACTTGATCGAAATACGCAATACTACGGTATACTACGCTTGATATAGATTGCTTATTCCTATAAGCATGTTTCGGGAGAATTGGGTAGGCATGGCGCTTTGCTAGAGGCCAACCTTGTCTTGTGAATCGGTGTAAACGTGGTACGAGGTACTTACGTGTTCGGATAGTCCGACGACCCCGATTTACTGCCAACATATCCGGGGATCTCATGGGTCGCGTCCCAATGATACACCGATGAAGTATGGCTCGCACTTTAATTAATCTGGGATTAATTCAATGGGAGAGAAAATTAATCTGGGATTAATTACGGAGATATTTTATCTGGGATAAAATATCGTCTAATGAGAGAAAATGATTAATTTGGAATTAATCGGTAAAGTTAATATATTCGATATATTGAACGAAATTAGATTTCGACGCGGAATTGAAATTAGATTTTAATTCGGGCAAACGAATTAATTTAGAATTAATTCGTTGGCGACGTGAATAGTGAAATCGCTAGGCGTAATCATTTAATTACGACGCAACGGTAAATTTGCTAATTAGGAATTAGCGAACCCGAGCCCGAGTGTGATTGCGAGCGCATTAGTATTTCGAATTCGAGTGCGGCAACGTAAGTCACATCAAGCGTCAAATCATTCATCACATCAAACGTCAAATCAAATGTCGCTTTGAGTGATGTGACATCTTGTCACTTGATTGATGGAAGGATGTGACTTGATGTAGTTGGTAGTGGTTGGGAAAGGCATTTGATAGGTGATGGACATATATTGTTTTATATGTGTTTGTTTGACTTTTGGAATGTGTAAATTGTTATATTTAATTTTGAAAATATATATAACAATTACCAAAACCATTTACCAATTAATTCACCACTTTTTCTCTCCATCTCTCTCTTGTTTTCACGCCCAAAAGAGGGGCTGTTTTGCTCCCTGTTCTGCCTGTTTTGGCGTGAATGGGGAAGCCATTTTGATGGGTTTTGTGGCAAAATCCAAGTGAGCTAGCACTCCCGAGAGACATATGAAGGTGTTAGGGACACTTACCCACGAGCCGGGAATCGTTCGACGAAGATTCGGAGCTCAAATTTGATGAACAAAGCTGAAAACAGTGGGCAGAAATTCTGCACTGCAGTTGCGTTTTTGGAGACAAAAATGAGTTTTGTTTTTCACCAAATCGTCTCAACCGATCAATGTAAGTATTCCGCAACTTCTTTGATATGTATTTCACACTTCTTCATGCTTGTTTGGTGATCTTGGGACCTAGATAATTACCAACACTTATTGCCTTGGTGACAGGAATAAACAATAGATCCTCCAAATTAGTCCAACACTTTAAATATTCTTTAAGGTAAGCCTTGAGTAAATGATTATCTAGATGTCTTCACAGCTTTTCCTTTGGGCTATAAAAAGGTAGTGAGTGAAGGAAGACACCAAATCATTATCTAACTCTAGTAATACCTTTAGTTAAATTAACTTTAGTTTGGAAAGTTTTATTAACCCCTTGGTCCCAACCCACTTGTATCTTTCATAATGTCTTTTATTATAAACAAGTAATTTATATTTATTAGCCTTAAATGTAATAAATCTCTAAGTTCATCACGGAATAATTACTTAGCTAAGAGATAAGCAATACACTCTCTATTTCTTAGAAAGTCTCTAGATGCTTGCACCCTAAAATAATCATACCAATTCTAATCATACATAGAATCATCAAACATATGAGTTTTAATATGTTGGAATTATTTTACACATTAAATAACTTTGATTAATATTTAATTATGATATTGTATTTTATTTTATGCAAATAAATTTACTATTCATGTTTTTCTGCAGACGCGTGAACTTTAAATGCAATTTCACAATTCAAATCTTAACCAAATCATGTAAAACATGTGCCTAAAATTAAGTTCAGGGTATTAGATTTCCAACTAACTTTTAAACACCCAATTTCGAGTTCAAATGAGTGAGAACTAATCAAAACAAAAACGGCATGCTGATACCACTGTTGTGAAGCGGCCGCGAGTGCGCAACGGAAAATCAAAATTACTATGCCGCTTTCCATTTGCCCAAGACCCATTTGTTTTGATAATTCTACAAGCCTAGGCATGTTACTATATATTCTAAGCATAAAACTCATTAAAACATGCAAAGAACATAAACCTAAACATGCTAACTATCATAATAACAGAAATTAAAATAAAGAAATAAAAAGACTTACTTGAACCGAAGACTCCTCCAGTCCTCCCTCCATTCTACAAGCTTTTCTCGAACTCAGCAAGCTCTTCCACGTTCCAAAGAGCCACCCAAGTGTGTGGCCTCCAAAGATGCACACACCAGAGCCAAAACTCAACGGCAAGACTACGCCTTGAGTGCACGAGTATTTTGCCCTTGGTGCTAGCCTAGACAAATACCTCAAAACTTTTAACTCGAGGTTCCTCTAGTCAATTAGACTTAAAGATCCTCAAAATCAGTGGCTTACTCTTAAACTTTAGAGTTTCTCACTTATATAAACCCAATATATGAAAGGTTTGGTGTAAAAATTTGTGAAGAATTCTTTGGGTTTATTTAGTGTTCCAAAGACAACAAAATTAATTAAGAATCCGATGTGGGATAAAAGCTAATTTAATCTTAGCCATTGGATCTTAATTTAGTGGTTTAATGAGATTATAAAACCCTAATAAGAGTTTGGGCCGAATTGGAATTCAAAACAAATAACAAAAAAAATTAATATTCACGTTACTATTCACGTGAATAGTAATTTTTTTTTTAATTCCAATTCCCAAAGTTCCCCCTATCTTCATTCACCAATCCCTAAGCCACTATGGAACCTCATAAATGATCTGTTCAATAATTAAACACATTGAACCATTTATGAACCATTGATTTCGACTTTGTTGTGTGTGACCTTTTAGGTTCCCCTCAAGTTGGACATGAAATGAATCGTGATAATTTAATCGAACATAAATTATCCTCCGATCAGATGGTCGTTCAATTTCAATGACCAAGGTTGACATCTAGCAACATGCCAAGACCCCCAAATGAGAAGGAAAGATATATATATATATACCCATTCTGTATGCGATTTACATATGATACGGTCCATCGCCTCACTGTATCCACACCTATTGAACTAGGGTACGGAAAGTGTCTACCTATATGGTCAAAGGTATGATGTTGATAGTGTCATGAATCGTGCTAACCCAAGAATCTCAGATGATTCTTCCGCTGTGGCTACAGTCTCAAGCACTGAACACACATATCAACCCGTGAACTAGAATACTACTCTTATAAGAAAATATTTTCCGAGAGAGTGGCGATTCTCTGTTGTATCTTTACAAACTTCATGTGTTTCAAATAATGACCCAATCATACCCTTATGACTGGATCTTTTGAACCGGGGAAGGAGAATGTCAAATTTATTTGATCCACATAAACGATTGTAAAGACCTCAAGTCTAAGGACTATCATATAATCGATACATGAAAGTTCTCACAGACACATAGGAGAAACACTCCATATGAAAACTTTCGGCAGTCAGTTCGATGGACACGAGCAACTCATGCATCCATGTGATACACCAAGCAGACTGATCTCCGCTAGTAGCCTATAAGATCGACTACCCTACTTAAGGGCGGATCATATCATCATGTTAGTCTCTCCGCTTTATGAACGCTCAGATTATTCACAAAACTATGACTAGGAACATTTAAGAGTAATGATTCTCATAAGGCGTGGAAGCCATCGTCTTATTACTCCAATGACTTTATTACAGTGTTGATGATTCATATAAATTATGTAAAACACGTATAATAAATATTGCCATTTTATTAATTAATGAAAATATTACAAATACATGTACATATAGCCCATCCACATGTTGGGTATAGGGTGTATCCCTAACACCTGAGATAAAGAATGGCGTCACGATGTACTGTGACAACACGGGCGCCATTGCTCAATCAAAAGAACCAAGGTCCCACAAGAAATCCAAGCATGTACTCAGGCGATTTCATCTAATCTTGGAGATTGTTGAGAGAAAATAAGTTATTATAGAGAAAATACCCACAGAAGATAATCTTGCAGATTCTCTAACTAAAGGGATGACTCAACAAAATCCTGATAGGCACACCCGAGAGTATGATGTCCAGATTCATACTAGTTGTCTATAGTGCAAGTGGGAGATTGTAAGGGATATGCCCTATACCCAACTTATGGATGGGCTATATGTATATGTATTTGTAATATTTTCATTAATTAATAAAATGGCAATCTTTATTATATGTGTCTTACATAAATTATATGAATCATCAAACACTGTAATAAAGCCCTTGGAGTAATAAGATGATGGCTTCCACGCCTTATGAGAATCATTACTCTCAAACGTTCCTAGTCATAGTTTTGTGAATAATCTGGGTGTTCTCAAAGCGGAGAGACTAGCATGATGATATGATCCACCCTTTAGTGGGGTAGCCGATCTCATAGGCTACTAGCGGAGATTCGACCACTTGGTGTATCGCATGGATGCATGAGTTGCTCGTGTCCATCGAACTGACCACCGAAATTTTTCATATGAAGTGTTTATCCCATGTGTCTGTGAGAACTTTCATGTATCGATTGTATGACTAGTCCTTAGACTTGAGGTTTTTACAATCTTATGTGTGGATCAAATAACTTTGACATTCTCCTTCCCCGGTTCAAAAGATCTGATCATAAGGGTATGATTGGGTCATTTGTTGAAACACATGAAGTTTGTAAAGATACAACAGAGAATCACCACTCTCTCGGATAATATTTTCTTATAAGAGTAGTATTCAAGTTCGTGGGTTAATATGTGTGATCAGTGCTTGAGACTGTGGCCGCAGCGGAAGAATCATGTGAGATTCTTTAGTTAGCACGATTCATGACACTATCAGCATCATACATTTGACCATATGGGTAGACATTTCCATACCCTAGGTCAAAAGGTGGGGATACAGTGAGGTGAGGGACCGTATCATATGTAAATCGCACACAGAATGGGTATATATCTTTCCTTCTCATTTGGGGTCCTTGGCATGTTGCTAGATGTCAACCTTGGTCATTGAAATCGAACGACCATCTGATCGGAGGATAATTTATGTTTGATTAAATTATCATGATTCATTTCATGTCCAACTTGAGGGGAACTCAAAAGGTCCACACAACAAAATCGAAATCATTGGTTAACTGATGAGTGATAAATGTATCACTATTTCCCACTCATTTAACTTAATATTTTGTATAGTTTCTTGAGTTTTATGAATATTTTGATGTGTTTTGTGTTATTTTGTAGATAAATAAAGTTTCAGGACATTCTGGAGGTGATTTGGAGCAAAACTGTGAAATTTGGCAAAAAAGGTATTTTGGTAATTTTGGGCGTCCCGACACAAAGGGTATTTTGGTAATTTTGGGCATCCCGAAACCAAAATAAAGTTTCAGGACATTCTGGAGGTGATTTGGAGCAAAACTGTGAAATTTGGCAAAAAGGGTAATTTGGTAATTTTGGGCGTCCCGACACCGAGGGTATTTTGGTAATTGCATCGCATGCCACGTGTCAAAAATTCAACGAGCAGTTTTTTTTAGCCACCATTCCACGTGTCGAAAATTCAGCGATCCAAAAAAAAAATTAAAATAATAAAATAATAAAAAATTAAAAATCAGAAAAATAATAATAAAAAATTGGATTTTTTTACCTATAAATAGATTTTGAATTTCTTAGTGTCAATGTACCAAAATCCTCTGAAATACTTATATAAAAGAGAGTTCTTCTTATTTTCTTCTTATATTCAGTTTTATTTACGCTTTGTAGTAGTAATTATATCCATCCATGAGGGGGTAACTTCTCTATGCTGAGGTAATAAGGTAATTCTTTTACTTTTTCTTTTTAGATTAATCTCCCTTAAAATATAATATATAAACTATTTAAAACCTGAATTAATAAAAAGATACCGCCATTCTAGGTCGGTTGGTTATTCAATTTAAACTGGTTAAACCTGACTTAATGAGGATACCGCCATTCTAGGTTGGTTGATTTAATTTAGTTCCGCGTTATGGCTGGTATATTTGAATTTGACTTAATCAGGATATCGCCATTCCGGAAGGTTGGTTTAAAATATCACAAGTATATATATTATTATTTTATGGGAGATATCTAAATATTATATAGTAGAAGTTATTTCCTTTTACCTTAGCATTTCATTTCTTTTTATTGCAATTCATTATTTTACAATTACTTTTCAGCAATTTCATTTTATGTCTTTTAAGTTTTTATCAGCTTTAGCTATGTATTGTAACTAAGTTAAATATCTAGGGTTGTGATAAAATCTAATATCACTGGATTTAAAAAGGGTTAGATTATAGTTTGGGTAATTAAAGAATTATTTGTTGAGTCATAATCTTAAAGCCTTTTTATTAACTGGCCATTAATAAAATTGATTAGTTAAACTTAAAATGAACTAGACATAGGGACTTTAATTTTAAAGACCTTATACTCAACAACCCACGATCTTCTTTAAGGATATATAAACCTTTAATAGATTTCCTTACAGGATAGGATATACCTGTTGGGCGGGGGTAATCATAATTGGAATTCAAACTTAATGAATCTAGGTAATTTGGTTGACATAGACATATGATTCAATTGAATTAAACTAGGTATTTGTAAATGACCATCGGAAGAAGCTTTTACATAATTTAATATTCCAGATTAATAAATCAATATTTACCCAACTATGATTTAACTACTTCATCTTTTAATTAATATTGGAAGAATTCACAACCCTAGATAGTTTTAATTCTCATTAATCTACTCTCAAATTTCTTTTACTTGTTTTAAATTTAGAATCATCATTATCTTTTCAAACAACTTGTTAGATATTAGTAATCACTTGACCTCATAAAATTAATAGAATAGATATTAAGTCCTCGTGGGATCGATACGTTTTATACTACTTGAACGATACGTGCGCTTGCGTTATACGTGTGTGATTACGCCGATCAAGTTTTTGGCACCGTTGCCGGGGACTTCTTTATCTTTTATTATTAGTTTAGAGGTTAGATATGTTACTTGTATCTAATTTTGTTTTTTACTTATTGTTTTCGTTTTATTGTGTTTCAGGTTATCAGAATCTTAATGAGACGAACCAGAAGCTTTGAACTACGACCGTTTGACCCATAAATTGAAAGAACTATCAGACAATTGAGAAGGGAAAGGCGACAAGGCCAAGAAGCAATTGTTAACATGGAACCTGAACCTTTGCAGGTTGCACCACCAATTCCCATTCGAGACAGAACCATTCCGGTGGTAGATGGCCTTATTTCATGTATTGTACTTCCTCATTTACCAGCAAATACATGCGACATCAAAACGTGCATTCAGATGATTCAACAATCAGTACAATTTGGGGGAAAAGCAACTGAAGATCCTAATACCCACATCAGCAACTTCCTGGAAGTTTGCGGTACTTTCAATTACAACCGAGAAGCTGTTGAAGCAATGAGACTGCGTATTTTTCCATAATCCTTGAAAGACAAAGCTAAAGCTTGGCTACATTCACTTCCAGCAGGTTCCATCAGAACTTGGAACACTTTAGCCACCAAATTTCTTGCAAAGTACTTTCCACCAGCCAGAACTGGAAAACTAAGGAATGACATCACATCCTTTGTACAACAAGAATTAGAAACTCTCTATGAAGCTTGGGAAAGGTACAAAGATTTGCTCCGGAAATGTCCTCACAATGAGATTCAAAAATGGCTTCAAGTCCAAACATTCTATAATGGAATTTCTGGAATAATGAGAACCACAATTGATGCTGCTGCTGGTGGAGCATTAATGGCAAAAGGAGAAGATCAAGCTTTGGACCTAATCGAAGAAATGGCCAACAACAATTCCTTGTGGCCAATAGAAAGAAGCATGATTCAACGAATTGCTGGAATTTATGAAGTTGGAGCCAATACAACAGTCAGTGGCAAACTGGATCAAATATGCAAATTTATGGAGACTCTCGGCATGCAAAGCAACATTGGAACCACAAATTCACCATATGGAGAAGCACCAGAAGAAAATCAACTTGAAGAAACGGTGAATTATGTCAACAATTTCAACAGAGAGGGGAACAATCCATATTCCAACACCTACAATCCAGGGTGGAGGAATCATCCCAATTTCTCATGGAGCAACAATTCAGGGAGAAAGAACTATCCACCACCTAGATTCCAGCAACAGAATAAAACCCAGGAGTTTAAAAAAGACCCATAAATAAAAGATTGGATTGCAGAGATGTTCAAAAAGCAACAAGCAGCATATGATGCTATGTTTCAAAGCCAATCTGCTTCCATCAAAGCACTGGAGAATCAAATTGGACAACTAGCCAATGCTCAGAGTTACAGACCACCAGGAAATCTTCCCAGTAATACAGAACCAAATCCAAGGAACCGAGGGAAGGAGCAATGTCAAGCTATCACTTTGAAAAGTGGTACTGAAATCAACAAAGATGTTGGAATCAAAGCAACCATCGAAGATGATCCAAAAGAAGCAGAGAAACAGATGGAGGAGAAAGAAACAGATGAAAAAGAAGCTAAGGAAAAAGAACAGATCACTCCACCTCCACATTTTCCTCAGCGTCTTCAAAAAAGCAAATTGGACAAGTAGTTTGCTCGATTCTTAGAGGTTTTCAAAAAGCTGCACATCAACATCCCTTTTGCAGAAGCTTTGGAACAAATGCCCAGCTATACTAAATTCATGAAAGATATTCTTTCACGAAAATGGAGATTGGGAGATTATGAGACAATAGCATTATCAGAAGAATGCAGAGCCATCATTCAGAGAAAACTTCCCCCAAAGTTGAAGGATTCTGGAAGTTTCACCATTCCTTGCATCATTGGAGAACATAACTTCGGTAAGGCTTTATGTGATTTAGGTGCAAGTGTTAATTTAATGCCTTTTTCTATTTACAGGAAACTGCAAATTGGAGAAGCAATGCCTACTTCAGTTTCACTACAACTTGCTGATCGAACACTTGCATTTCTGAGAGGAGTCGTTGAAGATGTGCTAGTCGAAGTTGATAAACTCATTCTCCCAGCAGACTTCATTATCCTTGACATGGATGAAGACAAAGATGTTCCAATCATCCTTGGGAGACCATTCTTAGTAACAGGTCGAACTGTGATTGATGTACAAAAAGGAGAACTGACCATGAAAGTTCAGGACCAAGAAGTTACATTCAATATTTTCAAAGCCATGAAATTCCCGAGTGAAGAAAAAGAGGAAGAATGTTTCAGAATTGATGTTATTGATAGTATCATTCATGATACTGATACAGTTCCTACGGACAAACTTGAAGCTTGCATCAACAATATGACTGAAACTAAGTTAGATGCTGAAATTCTGGAATGTATCAACTATCTTGACAAGCCTTTTCATTTCAAAGTGACACAACCAATTGAAAGTTTGGAACTACCGAAGAAAGACCGAATCAAGCCTTTGATTGAAGAACCACCACAGTTGGAGCTGATGTTACTTCCGAGTCATCTCAGGTATGCATTTCTTGGAAAATCTTCTGAATTACCTGTTATTATTTCATCTTCTCTAACATTGGAGCAGGAAGAAAAGTTATTAAGAGTATTACGAGAGCACAAGAAAGCCATAGGCTGGACTATAGCAGACATTCGAGGCATTAGTCCATCATTCTACATGCACAAGATCCTGATGAACGATGAGTATAAACCCACAGTAGAAGATCAACGGAGACTCAATCCAATCATGAAGGAAGTTGTGAAGAAAGAAATCATCAAATGGTTGGATGCTGGCATCATCTACCCTATCTCAGACAGCAGTTGGGTAAGTCCTATGCAATGTGTATCGAAGAAATGAGGAATTACTGTGGTTACCAATGAAAAGAATGAGCTAATCCCAACAAGAACTGTGACTGGATGGAGAGTATGTATGGACTACAGGAAGCTGAATAAAGAAACAAGGAAAGATCATTTTCCGCTACCATTCATTGATCAGATGCTGGACAAATTGGCAGGACATGAGTTTTACTGTTTTCTGGATGGATATTCAGGATATAATCAGATTGCTATCGCCCCAGAAGATCAGGAGAAAACCACCTTTACATGTCCCTATGGTACTTTTGCTTTCCGCAGGATGCCATTTGGATTATGTAATGCTCTTGCCACATTTCAGCGTTGCAAGATGGCTATCTTTTTAGACATGCTGGAGCAGAGTATGGAGGTTTTTATGGATGACTTTTCTATATTTGGAGATTCTTTTGATCATTGTTTGTTAAATCTTGAACATGTATTACAAAGGTGTGAAGATACAAACCTGATACTCAATTGGGAGAAATGCCACTTTATAGTGCAGGAAGGCATAGTTCTTGGACACCGGATCTCACAAAAGGGAATTGAGGTAGACAAAGCAAAGATCGAGACAATTGAAAAACTACCTCCACCAACATCAGTCAAAGGAATTTGGAGTTTTCTTGGACATGCAGGTTTTTACAGGAGATTTATCAAAGACTTTTCCAAAATTGCAAAACCTTTTTGCAATCTTCTGGAAAAAGATGTGTCATTCAACTTCACCAAAGAATGCTAGGAAGCTTTTGAGATCTTAAAACAGAAGCTGGTCTCTGCCCCCATCATAGTAGCACCAGATTGGACCATTCTATTTGAGGTAATGTGTGATGCTAGTGATTTTGCTGTAGGTGCAGTTTTGGGACAACGCAAAGCAAAGATATTCCACACCATTTACTACTCCAGCATAACTTTGAATGAAGCTCAACTTAACTACACAACCACTGAAAAGGAGTTACTTGCAGTTGTGTTCGCTTTTGACAAATTCCGCTCTTATCTGTTGGGTCCCAAAGTGGTGGTCTACATGGATCATTCAGCAATCAAATACTTGATTTCGAAGAAAGATGCCAAACCCAGATTGATTCGTTGGATACTTCTTCTGCAAGAATTCGATGTGGAGATCAGAGACAGGAAAGGAACAGAAAACCAAGTGGCAGATCATCTATCAAGACTTGAGAATGGAGAAACAGCTGGCAAAGATCTAACAATCAAAGAAACTTTTCCAGATGAACAGCTGTTCGCCATAAAACAGCGGGAAATCCCTTGGTATGCTGACTATGTTAACTACATAGTGTCAGGAAAATGGCCGTTAGAATGGACAACTCAGCAACGGAAGAAATTCTTCAAAGAAGTTAAACATTATGTTTGGGATGAGCCGTACCTATTCAAACGATGTGCTGATCAATTACTAAGACGATGTGTTCCACAGGAAGAAGTCAAAAGTGTTTTGCAGCACATTCATTCATCATCATACGGCGGACATTTCAGTGGAAATAAAACTGCAGCTAAAGTCCTTCAATCAGGTTTGTTCTGGCCCACTCTTTTTAAAGATGCTCACTTGTTTGTTCTTCAATGTGACAGATGCCAGAGAATGGGAAATATTTCGAGGAGAAATGAAGGACCATTGCAAAACATTATGGAAGTGGAGTTATTCGATGTATGGGGAATTGATTTCATGGGACCCTTTGTTCCATCATTCGGAAACCTATACGTCTTAGTTGCTGTAGATTACGTCTCAAAATGGGTTGAAGCAATTGCACTACCATCCAATGATTCAAAAGTGGTGATCAAATTCTTGAAGAAGAATATTTTTATTCGGTTCGGAACACCTCGTGCAATCATCAGTGATGGTGGCTCTCATTTCTGCAACAGATATTTTGATGCACTCCTATCCAAATACGGAGTTACTCACAAGGTTGCCACAGCCTACCATCCACAGTCAAATGGGCAAGTTGAAGTTTCAAACAGGGAAATCAAAAGAATCTTTGAAAGAAACGTTGGATCAACAAGGAGGGACTGGTCAACAAAACTAGATGATGCATTATGGGCCTACTATACAGCTTACAAGACACCCATTGGTATGTCCCCATATCAATCAGTGTTTGGGAAAGCATGCCATCTGCCAGTTGAGCTTGAACACAAGGCGTACTGGGCACTGAAGAAGTTGAATTTTGATCTACAAGCTGCAGGAAAGAAAAGACTTCATCAACTCAATGAATTGGAGGAATTTCGCCTACAAGCTTATGAGAATGCCAAATTGTACAAGGAAAAGACCAAGAAATGGCATGACCTAAAAATAGTGCACAGACAGTTGAAACCAAGGCAACATGTGTTGTTATACAATTCGAGGTTGAAACTTTTCCCTGGAAAGTTGAAATCAAGGTGGTCAGGTCCATTTTTGATCACCCAGGTTTTACCTTATGGAGCTGTTGAATTACTGGATCCCAACACCAATAACATATTCAAGGTTAATAGTCAGCGTGTGAAGCACTATTGGGGAGAACCGTTGGAGCGGCAAAAAGAAAGTGTCACACTTTCAGATTCAGGATAACGTTTGAGCAATCACGTCTAGCTGACGACTTAAAACTTAGCGCTAGCAAAGAGGCAACCCATGCAATTTGTGTATAAATTGTGATTTGGTATGATTTAATTTTGTGTGTTTAGTTTTTGCAGATTAAGACATTTCAAGATGTAAGAAGCTCTCGCAAGTCTTCACAAGCAATTTCCTTCTCTCCCTAAAAAATCTATGATAAAAGTTTTCAAAGTTCGCTTGGAACGAATGAGACTACTGATGATCAAAGGTATTCCTACAGATATTTGTTGGGTAATCGAAGCACGTGTCCGTCTAGTAGGTGAGTATTCTGAGACTTGTAGTTCTTATTTACCTGGTTTTGGAAGAAGCACCTATGCAAAGAAACGTAGAGCTAAGCAAATCGGTGTTTTTTACAAATGTGCGTGTTGGAATTGCAATACTCGTTGTCGTTCTTTAGGAATGGTGTCTGATAATCGTGAAGATAAAATTAAATTCATTAGGGATGGCTTGAGTAAGGAGTCTGTAGATGATATATCTTCGACTCTTGAGACGCATCCCAGTGGATATGTTCATATAGCCATTCACAAATTACACACACAATTCTAAAAAGAAAGACAACAGTTAAGTCTTGGGAATCTGACTCAAAAATACCATGTTTGCCAATTTATAAGAAAATTGGATGGGAAGCTTGTTCCTGACGCATAGATGTCAATCAAACCGCTACTTTTCTTGTACATATTATATCTCTTTGTTTTTTTTTCTAATAATTGATTTGTTTTGTTGTTTTCTCCGACAGGATCCAGACCTTTATGACTATCACGATTTATTTTACTATTTTGCTACTAATCGTCCTTTGGAAGATACTTGTGCTATTTTTACTCACCATTTTCAGGTACTATAAATTGAACTTATCATTGCACTTTTGAAGACATCCAGAGTAAAACATGGAAGCCACTTCAAGAAGACGAGTTGGAAACATCTGTGTGTTTTGGTAGTAGTGTTGGTACTAAACCACAATACGTAGAAGCAGCACAAGAATTGGGTCGAGTCTTAGCTGTAAGAAATATGCACTTAGTATATGGCGGAGGCAATCTTGGACTAATGAGGATCGTTTCAAAGGCCGTACAGGAAGGAGGCAGTCATGTTTTGGGAATCATCCCAAAACCCTTGGCAGAAGCAAATCTTATTGAATCATCAAACAAAGAGAAATTGATCGTCCCAGGTATGTCTGAACGACTAGTGGAAATGATTAACCGTTCTGATGTTTTTATTGCTTTGCTAGGTGGCTTGGGTACATTGGAGGAAATTTTTATAGTACTATCTTGGGCGAACCTGAACATACACCAGAAAACAATTGGGCTGTTTAACGTTGATGGATTTTATGATTTTCTTTGTGTGTTTCTTGATGATGCCCGGAGAAATGGGTTCGTGTCAAAACCTTTGAAAGAACTACTCTTTACTGCTAGAACTGTTCCGGATCTAATTGACCAACTCTTAGCATATGAACCACTAGTTGACCCTATACTTTCAAAGATAAAATGGTCTGAATATGATCGTGGTAAGAAGCGTCGAATAAATCTGGATCTTAACCTTTAATTTTCTTGTAGTATTTCAGCCAACCAGGTACTATCTTCTAAACTTTTCTTCTACTGTTTAAGACATTGGGGACAATGTCTCATTTAGGTTTGGGGGTGAGGAATAGTTAATAGTATCTTGTTTTTATTGTATTTTTATTTTTTAGTCCAAAGTTTTTCGAAAAATACAAAAAAATTTCAAAAATTACAAAAATATTTTGCATTTTTATCAACAACATATTTAAAGCTAGGTAATGGTTTGGTGTCTTCCTTCACTTACTACCTTTTTATAAGGAAAAGCTGTGAAGGCACCTAGATAATCATTCACCAGTAGCTTGTTGTGATAGACTAGTTTGGAGGACTCGTTGTTTATTCCTGTCACCAAGCGATAAGAGCCTAAGGGGCTAGGGTACTTAAGAGAGCCTCGCTCCACCCTCCCTCTGGGGAGTCTACAACGGGAAGTCCATTCGTTAGTTAGTCACACACCATGACCAGTAGTAGTTATTTCTTTATGTATATGTTTTGTTTTTATGTTGACTAAAAAGATGGAATTGGTAAGAAATAGTTGTGTAAGGAATTTCCACTCCTGAGACGTATTTCAAACCCATTTTTTCGAAACAAGTTAATTTTTGTTTATTTCCTTTTGAATTATTTAATTTGTAAATTCTCCATAAAACTGACTAAAATGGATCTTCATATACTTAGTTGGCAGATATTATCAACATACTTGGTAACATACAGACATGAGCTAAAATTGAAAAAGATTGTAATATTCAGTATTATAGTTTAATTGGAGAAGCATCTCAAAAAAGTGATGGAATAAAAAAAAAATACATCTGAGATCCGAGTTATTAAGTCTGTAAGGGTCTTTTAACACCTAATGCCCTAAAACCATCTGGTTTGGGAGTCATTGACCCAAAGCTCGCTACATGGATAAAAAATGATGAAAAATAAAAATATATATATATAAATCTGAAGTCTGAGTAATTAAGTACGTAGGGGTATCTTAACACCTGGTGCCCTAAAGCCAACTGGTTTGGGAGCCACCGACCCAAAGCTCGCTACATAGATGGAAGGTATTGTATATAAATAAAAAGTCAAAATTAAAAAAAAAAAACAAAGAAAAAATCATAAAATTCTGAAAATTTATTCCATTACTACAAAAGATGTGAATTCTGATAAAACTTTAGGACAAAAATATTACTCTCTTATCAACTGCACTTATGACTGTTGTGGGCAAAAATGAGTTAAATAATACTTTGTTAGCTATATATATCAAGAAATGGTAAGAATAATCGGATAATTTACTTGTTCAGTAATTTAGAATGAAACAAAACAACTAGTAACTTGGAGTAGAAGTTTCATCTGATTAGTCACTAACTTCTTTATTCTCTTTTCTCTTGTCTTTTTGCTTTTGTGTGCATTAGTTTCACTACCTTTTTACTTTTATAAAATGTTTGTGGGTATCATTGCTGTAAACCTTCACGAGACTATAACTCGTCCTTTAGGGACACCTAGGGGTTTAAAGGCTTGTTGCATATGCTAAATGCAATCGTGATCCCTACGAAAGTGGCTTAGTTAAAATTTTATTATGTTATTTTATTTTGCTCGAGGACTAGCAAAATGTTAGGTTTGGGGGTGTGATGAGTGATAAATGTATCACTATTTCCCACTCATTTAACTTAATATTTTGTATAGTTTCTTGAGTTTTGTGAATATTTTGATGTGTTTTGTGTTATTTTGTAGATAAATAACGTTTCAGGACATTCTGGAGGTGATTTGGAGAAAAACTGTGAAATTTGGCAAAAAAGGTATTTTGGTAATTTTGGGCATCCCGACACCAAAATAAAGTTTCAGGACATTCTTGAGGTGATTTGGAGCAAAACTGTGAAATTTGGCAAAAAGGGTATTTTGGTAATTTTGGGCGTCCCGACACCGAGGGTATTTTGGTAATTGCACCGCATACCACGTGTCAAAAATTCAACGAGCAGTTTTTTTAGCCACCATGCCACGTGTCGAAAATTCAGCGATCCAAAAAAAATAATAAAATAATAAAATAAAATAAAATAAAATAATCAGAAAAATAATAATAAAAAAATTGGATTTTTTTTCCTATAAATAGATTTTGAATTTCTTCGTTTCAATGTAACAAAATCCTCTGAAATACTTATATAAAAGAGAGTACTTCTTATTTTCTTCTTATATTCAGTTTTATTTACGCTTTGTAGTAGTAATTATATCCATCCATGAGGGGGTAACTTCTTTATGCTGAGGTAATAAGGTAATTCTTTTACTTTTGCCTTTTAGATTAATCTCCCTTAAAATATAATATATAAACTATTTAAAACCTGAATTACTAAAAAGATACCGCCATTCTAGGTCGGTTGGTTATTCAATTTAAACTGGTTAAACCTGACTTAATGAGGATACCGCCATTCTAGGTCGGTTGATTTAATTTAGTTCCGCCTTATGGCTGGTATATTTGAATTTGACTTAATCAGGATACCGTCATTCCGGACGGTTGGTTTAAAATATCACAAGTATATATATTATTATTTTATGGGAGATATCTAAATATTATATAGTAGAAGTTATTTCCTTTTACCTTAGCATTTTATTTTTTTTTATTGCAATTCATTATTTTACAATTACTTTTCAGCAATTTCATTTTATGCCTTTTAAGTTTTTATCAGCTTTAGCTATGTATTGTAACTAAGTTAAATATCTAGGGTTGTGATAAAATCTAATATCACTGGATTTAAAAAGGGTTAGATTATAGTTTGGGTAATTAAAGAATTATTTGTTGAGTCATAATCTTAAAGCCTTTTTATTAACTGGCCATTAATAAAATTGATTAGTTAAACTTAAAATGAACTAGACATAGGGACTTTAAGTTTAAAGACCTTTTACTCAACAACCCACGATCTTCTTTAAGGATAGATAAACCTTTAATAGATTTCCTTACAGGATAGGATATACCTGTTGGGCGGGGGTAATCATAATTGGAATTCAAACTTAATGAATCTAGATAATTTGGTTGACATAGACATATGATTCAATTGAATTAAACTAGATATTTATAAATGACCATCGGAAGAAGCTTTTACATAATTTAATATTCCAGATTAATAAATCAATATTTACCCACTATGATTTAACTACTTCATCTTTTAATTAATATTGGAAGAATTCACAACCCTATATAGTTTTAATTCTCATTAATCTACTCTCAAATTTCTTTTACTTGTTTTAAATTTAGAATCATCATTATCTTTTCAAACAACTTGTTAGATATTAGTAATCACTTGACCTCATAAAATTAATAGAATATATATTAAGTCCTTGTGGGATCGATACTTTTCATACTACTTGAACGATACGTGCGCTTGCGTTATACGTGTGTGATTACGCCGATCATTAATAATGCCCAATACAAATTTAACAGCATATATGATTGCTGTAGGAATTGTTCATAAATGGTTCAATGTGTTTAATTATTGAACAGATCATTTATGAGGTTCCATAGTGGCTTAGGGATTGGTGAATGACGATAGAGGCACTTTGGGAATTGGAATAAATAAATAAATTAATAAAAGGGCGCATATGGCGCTTAATTTTTTATTTTATTTTATTTATTTGTTATTTGTTTTGAATTCCAATTCGGCTCAAACTCTTATTATCATTAAACCACTAAATTAAGATCCAATGGCTAAGATTAAATTAGCATTTATCCCACATCAGATTCTTAATTAATTTTGTTGTTTTTGGAGCACCTATTTAAACCCAAAGAATTCTTTACAAATTTTTACACCAAAACCTTTCATATCTTGGGTTTATATAAGTTAGCTACTCTAATGTTTAAGAGTAAGCCACTGATTTTGAGGATCCTTAAGTCTAATTGACTAGAGGAATCTCAAGTTAAAAGTTTTAAGGTATTTGCCTAGGCTAGCACCAAGGGCAAAATACCCGTGCACTCAAGGCGTAGTCTTGTCGTTGAGTTTTGGCTTTGGTGTGTGCACCTTTGGAGGCCACACACTTAGGTGGCTCTTTGGAACGTGGAAGAGCTTGATGAGTTCGAGAAAAGCTTGTAGATTGGAGGGAGGACTGAGGAGTCTTCGGTTCAAGTAAGTCTTTTTCTTTTTTTATTTTAATTAGAGTTCTTATGATAGTTAGCATGTTTAGGTTTATGTTCTTTGCATGTTTTATGAGTTTTTATGCTTATAATATATAGTAACATGCCTATGCTTGTAGAATAATCAAAACAAATGGGTCTTGGGCAAAGGGATAGCGCCATCATAATATTTTTTTTAATTTTCCGCTGCGCACTCGCAGCCGCTTTCCAACAGTAATTGCATATGGAATGGATTCTTGAATTTTATCTCATTTGAGGGCAATGACATATTGCTAGATGTCAAATATGCTCATCAAAATTAGAATGACCTATGACATATATCATTATAGGGTAATTTATATCCAATTAAATTATTGGGAATCAATTTTATGTCCAACCGCAGGAGCGAAGCGGGGTTTACCGCTATGCCTATGATGCATGAGACCACGACGCTATTGGGCTCGCAGCCCATATAGAGTATGGATTGTTGGACAATTATGATCCATATCATCACTATTTGTACAGAACATGGTGTTGTTGTACAAATTAACTATGTGACAAAGGAAATTGCTCTTTTATCATTTGTAATTAGATTACCGGGATATATAAATGATAAAAGTCCATATGATTAGTTCCGGATTAATAAGATATGAGACAGTATCAATCCATGAAGGTTTAATCATTAAAACATCCCTAGTCGGAGTATTATCGAGATTGGACATCGATAATGCGGAATAGACTAGTATTGCACTTGTGCGCGTTGTGGGAGCATAACAGCATAGTTCTCATATATTTGAGTATTTGATACTTATGCAAGTGTAATAGGAGGTTGTGTTTACCGATGGTACGGAAACAGCTTCGCTCTAGATAGACCCCTCAGAATTCCGTTGGTAGTATGACTATGTGTCTATGGAAGTCCGACTCAGGGTAGGTGTATTTGGTCTTAACCTGAGACTTGCACCGCTAATACTTGCGACAATCAATATACTTTGGTTTTGGTCATCCAGGGCTTTAACAGGTTCTGTGTACGCCTTTTCTGGGTATATTGAGAATCGTAGTGTATTGGGTGTGATGTCAAGACTGAAGTATCACTTCAGTCATATGAAGATGATGGTCACGTAAGATACGAAACTGGTGCTTTTATATGCTGCAGCTATTGGGATAATATGACTAGGTCATGTTTATCCGATTATAGAGATTAGTTACCAGAGATCCGATATGTGCTTCGTATGGGGCAGACACAATTCCAGCCCCAGGCCTAGCACGTGACATCTGATACTGGATCGCAATACGCAATACTATGTATACTACGCCTGATATAGATTACATATTCCTTTAAGAATATTTCTGGAGAATTGGGTAGGCACTGTGCTTTGCTAGAAGCCAACCATGTCTTGTAAATCGGTAAAAACGTAGTACTAGGTACGTACGTATTCGGATAGTCCGACGACCGGATTTACTGCCAACATATCCAGGGATCTCATGGGTCGCTTCCCGAAGATTCACCGATGACGTATGACTCAAACATAATTAATATTGGATTAATTATAACAGAGAGAAAATTAATCTAGGATTAATTACGGAGATATTTTATGTGAGATAAAATACTATTTAAAGAGAGAGAGCGATTAATTTGGAATTAATCGATAAAATAATATATTCTATATATTATACGAAATTAGATTTCGACGTGGAATTAAAATTAGATTTTAATTCGGGCGAACGAGTTAATTTAGAATTAATTCGCTATCCATGTGAATAGTAATTTTACTAGGCATAATTATTCAATTAAATTTGAATTAATTACGTCGCAACGGAAAATTCATTAATTCGGAATTAGCGAACCCGAGCCGTGGGAGTGTTTGCGGGCCCACTCGCATTTTGAATCGAGTGAGGCCCATAAGTCACATCACGCGTCACATCATTAGTCATTCTTGTGATGGAAGTCACATCACTTTGAGTGATATGATGGTTGTCACTTGTGATTGATGGTGGTGGTTGGAAGACTTTAAAAGCCTTGTACCATTTTTGGAAAGTGGGATTTTTGAAAATGGTTATTTGATTTTTGAAAATCAAAACACACCACACTTGACATCTTCTCTCCATCTATTCTCCCTCAACTCTCGGCCAAGGGCCATTTTCTCTCTAATTTTCTTGGCTTGGCCGAGAATAACAAGAAGCAATAGAAAGATTTATGGCAAATTTTTTCAATGATGCTAGCACATCCAAGAGGTCTCACAAAGGTGATAGGGAAACCCATTCATGAGCATGCAATCACAAATCAAAGCTTGGAGCTTGGACATCATCCATGGAGGAGCTTGGCCGAAACTCATGAATAAAAGTTTTTGTGTTCGTCGCATCCTAAAGCAGATCAAAGTAAGTAATTCCGCTACTTTATTTTGATGTATTCGCACATTTCATTCTCTTAATTGATCTTGGTTTGACCTAGAAAACCCAACAAGGATACCCCATCAGGGACTAATAGAAGAAGAAAGGAGTTGCCACCCAATATAAGACAGTGGGAATGATTTAAGATTGCACTTCACCCCTCGCAAGGTCCGAGGTTAAACCCATTTGGGTTCGGAATGGTCTCTTACTTATGCTAGTATAATATTCAGGTTTAAAGGATGTATCACCATGTCTTAAATGTGCAAACATATAATAATAAAGGCATTAAAAAAATGCCAAAATGTATCAACATAAATGTTCAGAAATCGTTAAAACATAAGCCAAAATAATAATTAAATAGGGAAGAACATATATCTCACCGGCCAGGTTTTGGAGATGTTGGTTTCTATTAAGGTACCGGATCGATTATAAGCATGAAAAACATTGCGAATACATATCGACGAAGTTGCGGAATACTCACATCGATCGGTTGAGACGATTTGAAGACGAATCAAGCCAAAAACGCTCACTGGTTTGGCGCCACTGTTGTGCAGAATTGCTCACTGGTTTGAGCTGATTCGGGTCTCATTTCGAAGCTCCAAACTCCGTCGGATGAGTCCCGCCTCATGGGTGAACCTCCCTACCACCTTCGCAAGACTCGTAAGTGTGCTAGCACTTGTGATTTTACCATAAAATCACACTCTAAGCTTCCCATTTTGCTCCACTTCCACGGCAGTTCACTGCCAAGAACAGAAGCAGAAACAGCCCTCCAAGGGCGTGAGAGGAGGGAGAGAATGGAGAGAGAGAATTGTGATTGAATTAGTTTGAAAAGTGTATCTAATACACTTATATATTTTTCAAAAAATAATAATTTGATTTACCAATTATTTGCCCTTCAAAATTCAAATACAAAAAGCAAATCAACCTTTCCAACAACCATCAACTATTCCAACAACTACCATCACTCAAATTGACTAGTTGTCTTTTCAATCAATCAATCAATCATATCAATCAATCACATCACTCAAAGTGACATTTGATTTGACGCTTGATGTGACGAATGATTTGACGCTTGATGCGACTTGCGACGCCGCACTCGAATTCGAAATACGAATGCGCTCGCAATCACACTCGGGCTCCGGTTCGCTAATTCCAAATTAACGAACTTTCCGTTTCATCGTAATTAGATGATTACGCCTAGCGAATTCACTATTCACGTCGCTAACGAATTAATTCTAAATTAATTCGTTCTCCCGAATTAAAATCTAATTTTAATTCTGCGTTGAAATCCAATTTCGTTTAATATATCGAATATATTAATTTATCGATTAATTCCAAATTAATCGTTATCTCTCTCTAGACGATATTTTATCCTAGATAAAATATCTCCGTAATTAATCCTAGATTAATTTTCTCTCTCTTCTATATAATCCCAGATTATTCAAGAGTGCGAGTTGTGCGTCATCGGTGGATTATCGGGAAGCGACCCATGAGATCCCCGGATAATTCGGCAGTAAATACGGTCGTCGGAATATCCGAATCACGTATGTACCAAGTACTACGTTCTACCAATTTACGAGACAATATCGGCTTCTAGCAAAGCATGAAGTCTATCGAATTCTCCGGTCATATTCATCTAAGAATATTTAAGATCTATATCAGGCGTTGTATACCAAGTATCGTGTATATCGGCCCAGTATCGGATAGTCACGTGCTAGGGCTGGGGCTGGATAAGTGTCTGCCCCGTCCGAAGCATATATCGGATGTCTGGTAACTAGTCTCTATAATCGGATATACATGACCTTGTCATAATATCCCGATGGCCGGCCAGCACTTAAGAGCACTAATACCGTATCCTGCGTGACATCATCTCCACTATGACTGGAGTGATACTTCCGTCTTGACATCACACCCAATACTCTACGATTCTCAATATACCCAGCATTGGCGTACACAGAACCGGTTAGAGTCCTGGACGACCTCAACTAAAGCATATTGATTGTCGTAAGCATTAGCGGTGCAAGTCTCAGGTTAAGACCATACACACCTACCCTGATGTCGGACTCCCATAGACACATAGTCATAATACCAATGGGATTTCGAGGGGTCTATCCAGAGCGAAGCTGTTTCCCGTACCATCGGTGAAACACAACCTCCTATCGCACTTGCATGAGTATCCAATACCCAAATATATGAGAACTATGCCGTTGTGCCCTCACAACGCGCACAAGTGCAATACTAGCCTATTCCGCATTATCGATGTCCAGTCTCGATAATACTCCGGCTAGGGATATTTAATGATTAATCCTTCGTGGACTGATACTGTCTCATATCATTCTCAATCCAGGAACTAATCATAGGGACCTCTCTTCATTTATATATCTAAGGTGATCTAATCACAAATGATGAGAGTGCAATTTCCTTGTCACATAGTTAATTTGTACAACACTATGATCTGTACAAATAGTGACGCTATGGGTCATATTATCCAACAGGAGAAACATGACTATACATTTTGTAGTCCTTGATGTCCAGTCAAACATATGGCATGTCTGGCCGGATATATTTATAAATCAGAAAGGTAAACATGTGCAGAAATACGTGTAGCAATAGTAATAACTAGGAGATAAATGGGATAACGGTAATAAAATAACAATAAGACATTGGCTAAAGTAAAGAAACAATAATTAAACAAGGTGAGGTACGTATCTCACCGGTCTAGCTTCGTAGAAGCCTGGTTGGACATACTTTGTGCACTAAATGTCCGGCCGGAATTAGATCAAGTCTGGCAGGATATCTTTATAAACCAGACAGAACAAAAATACAGAATTATGCATAAATAGCAATACTATTAGAATAACAATAACATAATAATGATAAAAGTAGAACAAAAGTAACAAAGGTATAAATTTAGATAATACCAATAAATAAACTATTGAAAAATGGAAAAATAGTATTAAGACCATAATTAGACAAAACATAGTACATGTCTAATGGGTCTGGCTTCAGGGAAGCCAAGCCGAATATCGTTTCACATTACGACTGTCCGGCTAGATATACAGTGAGTCGGGCTGGACATTCCACTTGTCCCAAACAGATAACAAACACTTAAATATGTGTTATTACAGTAACAAGCTAGAAACAATAGTGTAATAATAAAAGAGGATTATGTATAATTATTTCTCAGTGGTACATGGAGTTGTATTTTGAGTACAGATCATACTACCGTCAATTCGAAATCTGTTATGGAAATTATATCCCGGTTTCTATCCTATATACCAAAAAATAATAATTGGATACGGCCAAATGTTTTCAAATACGGTTGTATATTTCTGACTTCTGTATGTCTGGACGGACGTATATCAAGTCCGGTCGAAGATATTGTGTTAGAACAGGAATATAATAACAAAAGCAGGAAATAAAGAGCAGAAATAAAATCCAGGAGCCCTTAGGTCGTACATTAAATGTAGTTGTCTCAGAAAGTGCCTCCGAAAGGTTGAACGATCGCCAGATTATTTGCCGGAAATGAGGATCTTTATGGGACAAATTTTTTCTCTTAGGTTCTCTCTAAGATTTTAGGATTTTCTTGCTAGGGATCAAAGTTCAACCTCAGGTTCTAGATTTAAAATTGTTAAAGAAGATTTATGAAGGGTTGTACACTTTTTTTATAGCGTTCAAGCTGAATTGAAAAAATCAAATAACCTCATTGTCTGTAGTGATTGTCAATCTACAACATCAAATACAACTCGATCTATATCCAACAAGATGTTTATCTTGAGACAAACCTCCGGCTGGACTTCAATCAAGTCCGTAATTTCAGTAATTGAAAATTTGCACACTCGCTAACAATTCGATACATATCCTGGCAGATATTTAATTCAAATATATGTCTGACCGGATATTAATCATATCTGTTATTTCACTGATTTACAATCTACACACTCACTGACAACTTTCATATGTTCGGCCAGATTTAATGTTTTTTAATAAACTCGATCTATGCCCAGCCAGATATTTATCTTGAGACTTACCTCCGGTTGGACATCAATCAAGTCCGTAATTTCAGTAATTGAAAATTTACACACTGGCTAACAGTTCGATACATATCCTGCCATATATTTAATTCAAATATATGTCGGACCGGATATTAATCAGATCCGTGGTTCCAGTGATTGACAATCTACAACTCGCTGATAACTGTCATATGTCCAGCCGGATTTAGGATTTTTTAATATACATTCGGTCAGATGTTTTGGTCTGAGATCAGGTCGGCCGATCATTGATGATTTCCGGTTGAGATTGTGTTGTTTCTATGAATTCTCTAGAGTTCCATTCCCTTCCGGTATTTAACCTAGCATTTTTCAGGTGGTTCCCCCATAAAAGAGTCGTCATTGGACTATGCATAAAAATACAATGTCTACAGTCACCCCCACTTTGGTAGGCTTGTGTAGTGTGCGACAATGACAAGTCTATCAAAGTCATCTATGTTTTTTTTACTTACCTGGATTTTTGAGTGTTGCCGGACTTACCTGGCTTTGTAGTAGTTTATTTTGTTGATGGATGAGCCCTCATACCCTCCGATGCTTCAATCAGTGGTGAGATGCTTAAATCATGGTATGTGATTTTGTGATAATTGATGGACTTTCAGGTCCCCAGATTCATTCGATTTGTGTGATGCTTCGATCTCCATTCTTGAGTATTCATTCCCCATGTTTCCTAGTTTATTCGATTACGTGATACTTCGATCTCTATTATCGAGGATTTGTTCCCCATTCCATAGGCTTCGTTCCCAAGTCTCCCAATTTATTTAATTATGAGATGTTTTTATCTTCATTTTCGAGGATTCGTTCCCCATTCCCTGAGCTATCTGATGTTTGTCCTCATTCTCGATGCTCTAACCCATTCACAAAACTATCTGATATTTATCTTTATCCCGATGCTCTACCTTAATCCCAGAGCTGTCTAATATCTTTCCTCATTCCGGAGGCTCTATCTTATTCCCAGAGTTGTCTGATATCTCTTATTGGAAGGAATATTGCAACTTACAATTACCCATACAGATGCCACACAACATTGTTGGAAATCTAGCATACAATATGCAGCGAAAAATTAAAATTTTTCAATTTTAAACATAAATTTCCAATCCAAGATCATTATTAATTTTCATGCTTCATGATAATATTTATTTATGAAACATAAATAAAAACGTACCTTAAACCTTTAAGTGATCCTCGAATTGCTCCTCGTAAATTCTGCAGAGCTACCCACACATTCGGCCTCCAACGGTATCCACACAAAGCAGAGAGTTAAGGACTTTGGATTTCTCAAATCCAATATTATGTAAGTGTCTTTTCTTTAGTGCTATCTTAAGAAAAGAGACTTGTTTTAGGATTTATGGAATTTTAGTAATTTGAAGAATTTTAATTTTACTAAAAGAAAATACTTTTTGAAAAAAATCAAATTTATTTCTCTCTTTCTCCAAGCTCACGTTTTTGCCAATTTTTTCAACAAACTTTTTATTTTCATTCATCTATGTTGTTAACGTGAATAGGATTTTTATAGCTTTTAATTTTAGTTGTTTTAATCCCAATCATATTAGAATTAATATGATAAGAATATGATTTAATCCTATTAAAATAGGAATTTTAATTCATCATAAATAAAAAACTATTATCCTTATTTTATTTGAATTAACTCCATTAAATTAAATTTATCAATCCTAATCAAATTAGGATACTATAAATCTGAAATTATAAATTAATACAAATACTTTGCTTTATTATATTTCAGCCGCTATACTTTTGGATACTGCAAAACGACCCATGCACTTTTAGAAATTATGAAACAGCCCATAATTTCCAGATTTGTATTTTGGCCCAAACTTTTCCATAATTCCATTTTTATGCATAATTTTTGAAATTATGAATTTGCCCCAAAGTCTAAGAACTTAACATTTAAGTCCTAAAACTTAAATCTGCATAATTTATCATTAACTCTTCAATACTTTAAAGTGTGTGACCCATTAGGTTCTTTCATATGTTGGCAATGGAGATAGTTATATACTTCATAAGTCTAGATACATTATTTTATTTAATTTATCCTCAACCAACTCCTTAATTAAGAAAATAATTTTCATAGATCAAGAGCGGCATCTAGCAATGCATCATGACCCCCAATTATGAAAGAATACTAACTTTCGTGAAACCTATTTCATATACGATTATCGTATGGTTCAATCATTTTGCCTTTTACATTTCCCGGTAATGATTATAGAGTATGGAAAATGTCTACTCTATTAAATCATGGCTTTTAGAACATTGACTTAAGCTGATAATATATATATTGAGTTTCTGAAACTCCTTTCAGAACTCACCATGGCCATGGACATATATTATCACTTATATCAAATCGCGCATATTGGGATATCAACTCTATGTTATCCAGAGCGGCGAATCCTTTTTTGATCACTCACTACCTTCATATTTTTTTCATATTGCCCAATCATTACTCTATGCGCAATCTCATTATGGACTACAAAGGTGTAATTTCAAAGCATATATGATCTATATACAAGATACCATGGAGACCTCAAGTCTAAAGATCATTCATACTATCGTTACAAAGAAATATCCAATAGACATGTGGATAACACTCCATATGGGTTCTCATGTGGGTCAGTTTGATGTACTTGTTCTCCAACAAACATCCATATGTTAGATTAAGTGAACACATTCACGAGTAACTTATGAGATCAGCTACCTAATTTCGACAAAGAAGCAAACATAACATATGCCAATCTAAACTGGATTTATCAATGTCATGTGTTGATAATTCTACGATCAGAAATATTTAAAAATAACTGGATCTCATAAATTAAACTTAATTTAATTCTTTTAATCATCATTCTAAGGACTTTATTTTACAAGTAGTCAAAATTTCTTATAGACAATACTTATAAATAAGATGCCAAATTTTATTAATCATTGCAATAATAAAAAAATTACATATTTGTCCATATTGGATCTAGTGTTGGGTTTCTAAGGTCATCCAAGATCATAATAAGCATGAAACGTGTGAATACAAGAAGTAAGAATGACGGAAACATACTTACAAATAACGGTTGTAGGATACGTGTAGAACAAAAATTTTCCTTTGAGAAGTCTGCCAAGATCTCCAATTTGAATGTTGATGTCCAAGCTCCAAGCTTTGAGATGGATTCCAAGCTCTTGGGAATGGTTTCCCTATCACCTTGTATGATTCCTTTAAGTGTGCTAGCAATAGAAAATTTGCAACAAATTTCCTAATCCTCCTTAGTGAGTTTCGGCCAAGAGGGTTTTTGGGAGAAAGAGAGAGTTTTGTTTATGTCTTGTTTTTGTTTCTAAAACAATTACAAGTCTTGTGAAAAGTCAAAGGCAAATAATTTGGTATATCCTTTTCCAAAAAGGTTAAAGCAAATTTGGAGGGAAAAAGTCAATTAAAGCTTCCAACTACTCCCATCACAAATAGTGACTAGATGTCAATCACAAAAAGGTGACATGACTTCCATCACTAAATGACCGGCGTAAACACACGCGTATAACGCAAGCGCACGTATCGTTCAAGTAGTATAAAAAGTATCGATCCCAAGAGGACTTAAAACCTTATTTATTAATTTTATGAGGTCAAATGATTACTAGTATCTAACAAGTTGTTTGATTGATTTGAAATGGTGACGATTCTAAATTTAAAAAAGAAAGTAAAAAAAATTGTTCGAAAGTAGGTTTTAAGAAAATTCAATATTAAAAACTATCTAGGGTTGTGATTTCTTCCAATATTACTTAAAGATGAAGTGGTTATCTTAAAGTTGGGTAAAATATTGATTTATTAACCTGGAACACTAAATTATGTAAAAGCCTCTTCCGATGGTCAATTACAAATACCTAATATAATCCAATTGAACCATATGTCTATGTCAACCAAATTACCTATATTTATTAAGATTAAGTTCCAATTTGGCTACCCCCGCCCGACAGGTATATTCCTATCCTGTAAGGAAATCTATTAAAGGGTTATCTATCCTCAAGGAAGATAGTGGGCTATTGAGTCTAAGGTCTTAAACTTAAAATCCATATGTCTAGTTCATTTTAAGTTTACCTAGTCAATTTTATTAGTGGCCAGTTAATAAAAAGCATTAAGATTAAGACTCAATAAATAAACAATTATATTACCCAAACTATAATCTAACCCCTTATAAACTGGTGATATTGGATTTCATTACAACCTTAGATAACTAATTTAGTTATAACACATAACTAGGGCTAGTAAAATAAAAGACATAAAGTAAAAATGCCAAAAGTAAAATGCGGTAAAGTAGAAATTGAAAAGTAAAATAAAATAAAATGAAATGCTAAGGTAAAAGGAATTCCTTTTACTATTTACTATTTTAGATATCTCCCATAAAATAATATATAATCTTGTGATAATATTACCAACCAGCCATATAAGCGGTAACCTGATTAAGTCAAATTAAGTCCAACCAGCCATTAAGGTGGTAATATTTGTCCAAAATCCAGCCATAACCAGCCATAAAGGCGGAACCAAAATTAAATTACCAACCAACCAATCTGGCGGTATCCTTGATTAGTCAGGTTTAAACCAGATTAAAATGAATTACCAACCGACCAATATGGCGGTATCCTTTTTAAGTCAAATTTTAAATAGTGAATATATTATTTTTAAGGGAGATTAATCTAAATAGTAATAGTAAAAGAATTACCTTTCATCTTAGCAGAGAGAAGTTACCTCTTCATGGTTGAATAGTAAAAACTGTAAAAATAAAGAAAGTAAATTACTATTATTACAGAACGTAATTAAAATTAAATTACAAAACTTAAATTAAAAGAAACTAGAGAGAAGAGTCCCTATTTACATCAAAGAAATTAGAGAGAATGGTACATTTGAAACTGAAACATCGAGCTGAATTTATAGGCCTCGGTAGGCTCTGGGCGTCGCGATGCCAGCTTCTTTTGGTCGTGGCATGCTGAGGTGATGACACGTGGCGATTCTGGATAAGGTGATAAGGTGACACGTGGCAAGGTGGTTGTAGCTCAATTATTGTGACACGTTGCGGCTTCTAATTGGTCAGCTTAGATTCTTATCCGCCACGTGTCAGATACGGATAAGTGAGTCAATGATTGATGCTGACGTGGCGACACGTGGCAAAGTGACTGTCGGCACCTTAGAATTGCGACACGTGGCACTTCATGATTGGCAGATGATGATGTGGTGGTGATGTGGCACGTTGACTCGGTCAACTGATGATGTGGATGATGACGTGGCTGACAGATGTAGTGACACGTGGCGATTGTGACTGTTGGTATCGTAGGATGATAACATATGGCATGGCGCACGTTAGCAGATCGGTTTTGATGGTGACATGTGGCACGGCGCACGTTAGCAAAGTCAAACTTCTCAAATTTTGACCTGTTGACCCGGCGCACGTTAGCAGCTCTGGTTCATGTTAGGCGTCGCGACGCCAAGGACTTGCGCATCGCGATGCGTCCAAATTACCAAAATGCCCTTTTTGTCAAATTTCACTGTTTTGCTCCAAATCACCTCCAGAATGTACTGAAACTTTATTTATCTACAAAATAACACAAAACACATCAAAATATTCACAAAAATCAAGAAACTATACCAAATATTAGGTTAAATGAGTGGGAAATAGTGATAGATTTACCACTCATCACACCCCCAAACCTAACATTTTGCTAGTCCTCGAGCAAAATACATAGTAAAATAACATAATAAAATTTAATTAAGCCTCTTTCGTAGGGATCACGGTTGCATTTAGCGTATCCAACAAGCCTTTAAACCCCTAGGTGTCCCTAGGGGACGAGTTTTTGTCTCATGAGGGTTTACAGTAATGATACCCACAAACATTTTATAAAAGTAAAAAGGTAGTGAAACTAATGCACACAAAAGCAAAAAGACAAGAGAAAAGAGAATAAAGAAGTTAGTGACTAATCAGGTAAAACTTCTACTCCAAGTTACTAGTTGTTTTGTTTCTTTCTAAATTACTGAATAAGTACATTCTCCGATTATATTTACCATTCTCCATATACATAACCAACATAATATTTAAACAACTCATTTTTGCCCACAACAGTCATAAGTGTAGTTGATAAGAGAGTAATATTTTTGTCCTAAGGTTTTATCAGAATTCACATCGTTTTGCAGCAATGGAATAAATTTTCTGGTTTTTCTGATTTTTTTCTTTGATTTTTTTGATTTTTTTTTATTTATATACAATATCTTCCATCTATGTAGCGAGCTTTGGGTCGGTGGCTCCCAAACCAGTTGGCTTTAGGGCACCAGGTGTTAAGACACCCCTACGGACTTAATTACTCAGACTTCAGATATATATATTTTTGCAGCATCTTTGATCCATGTAGCGAGCTTTGGGCTAGTGACTCCCAAACCAGTGTGTTTTATGGCATTAGGTGTTAAAACACCCTTACAAACTTAATAACTCGGATCTCATATTTTTTTTTACTCCATTGCTTTTTGAGATGCTTTCTCCAATTAAACTAGAGCACTGAATATTACAAACTTTTCAATTACAGTTCATGTCCGTATGTTACTATGCATGTTGATAATACCTGTCAACTCAGCATATGAAAATCCATTTTAATCAGTATTATGGAGAATTCACAAATTAAATAATTCAAAAGGAAATAAACAAAAATTAACTTGTTTCGAAATAGGGTTGAGATACGTCTCAGGAGTGGAAACTCCTTACTCAGCTATCTCTTACCAATTTCACCTTTTTAGTCAAAATAAAAACACAAAAACGTAAAGTATTTTTGTATTTTTTTAAAAAATTTCAATTTTTTTGTATTTTTCAAAAAATTTAGGACTAAAAATAAAAACAACACACAGATTAAAAATAAGGTACTGATCAACTAATTTCCTCCCCCAAACCTAAATGAGACATTGTCCCCAATGTCTAAAACAGTAGAAGAAGAGTTTAGAAGATAATACCTGGATAACTGAAATTCTACAGGAAATTAAAGGTTAAGATCCATATTAATCCGACGCCTCTTACCACGATCGTCTTCGGACCAATTTATCTTTGAAATGATAGGGTCAACTTGTGGTTCATAGGCTAAGAGTTTGTATATTAGATCTGGAGCAGTTCTGGCAGTAAATAGTAGTTCTTTTTAAGGTTTTGACACGAACCCATTTCTTCGGGCATCATCAAGAAACACACAAAGAAAATCATAAATCAACGTTAAACAGCCCAATTTTTTTATGGTGTATGTTCAAGTTCGCCCAAGATAGTACTATAAAAATTTCCTCCAATGTGCCCAAGCCACCTGGCAAAGTAATAAAAGCATCAGCACGGTTAATCATTTCTACTAGTCGTTCAGACATACCTGGCACGATCATTTCCTCTCTGTTTCATTATCCAATAAGATTTGCCTCTGCCAAGGGTTTTCTTATGATTCTTAAAATGTTACTACCTCTTTCCTGTACGGCCTTTGAAACGATCCCATTAGTCCAAGATTTCCTCCGCCATGTACTAAGTGCATATTCCTTGCAGCTAAGACTCGACCCAATTCCTGTACTGCCTCTACGTATTGTGGTTTAGTACCAACCCTACTACCGCAAAACACACAGATGTTTTCAACTCGTCTTCTTGAAGTGGCTTCCATGTTTTACTCTGGATGTCTTCAAAAGTGCAATGAATAGTTGAATTTATAACACCTGAAAAGGGTGAGTAAAATAATAGCAGTAGTACCTGCCAAATGACAATTATTAGTTAAACAGTAAAATAAATCGTGATAGTAAAAAAGATCTGGATCCTGTCGGATAAAGTACAACAAAAAAAATTACAATTATTAGGAAAAGACAAAGAGATATAATATTTACATGAAAAATAACGGCTTGATTGACGTCTATGCGTCAGGGACAAGCTTCCCATCCAATTTTCTTATAAATTGCCAAACAAGGTCTTTTTGAGTCAGATTCCCAAGACTTAACCGTTGTCTTTCCTTTTGAAATTGTGTATGTAATTTGCGAATGGCTATGTGTACATATCCACTGGGATGCGTCTCAAGAGTCGAAGATATATTATCTACAGACTCATTACTCAAGCCATCCCTAATGAATTAAATTTTCTCTTCGCGATTATCAGACACCATTCCTAAAGAACGACGACGAGTATTGCAATTCCAGCGTACACATTTGTAACGAACACCCATTTTCTTAGCTCTACGTTTCTTTGCATAGGTGCTTCTTCCAAAACCAGGCAGATGTGAAATAAATGAGTCAGAAGACTCACCTGCCAATCAGACTCTTGCTTCAATTACCCAATGAATGTCATTAGGAACACCATGGATTGTTAGTAGTCTCATCCGTTCCAAGCGAGCTTTGTAAACTTTCATCAGAGATTTTTGAGGGAGAGAAGGAAATTTCTTGTGAAGATTTGCAAGAGCTTCTTCCATCTTGAAATGTCTTAATCTGCAAAAACTAAACACACAAATTTAAATCACACCAAATCACAATATATACAAAAATTGCATGGGTTGCCTCCCTACGAGCGCTAAGTTTAAAGTCGTCAGCTAGACGTGACTTCTTGAACGTTAGGCTGGATCTGAAATTGTGACACTTTCTTTTTGTCGCTCAAATGATTCTCCCCAGTAATGCTTGACACGCTGACTGTTAATTTGAATGTGTTGTTGGTGTTGGGATCCAGTAACTCAACAGCTCCATAAGGTAAAACCTCAGTGATCACAAATGGACCTGATCACCTAGATTTCAACTTTCCAGGGAAAAGTTTCAACCTCGAGTTGTACAACAACACCTGCTGCCTTGGTTCCAACTGTCTGTGCACTATTTTTTGGTCATGCCATTTTTTGGTTTTTTCCTTGTACAATTTGGCATTCTCATAAGCCTGTAGGAGAAACTCCTCCAATTCGTTGAGTTGGTGAAGTCTTTTCTCTCCTGCAGCTTGTGAATCAAAATTCAACTTCTTCAGTGCCCAGTACGCCTTGTGCTCAAGCTCAATTGGCAGATGACATGCTTTCCCAAACACCAATCGATATGGGGACATACCAATGGGTGTCATGTAAGCTGTCCGGTAGGCCCATAATGCACCATCTAGTTTTGTTGACCAGTCCCTCCTTGTTGATCCAATGGTTCTCTCTAAGATTCTTTTGATCTCTCTGTTTGAAATCTCAACCTGTCCATTTGACTGTGGATGGTAAGCAGTGGCAAATTTATGAGTAACTCCATATTTGGATAGGAGTGCATCGAAGTATCTGTTGCAGAAATGTGAGCCACCATCACTGATGATTGCACGAGGTGTTCCCAACCGAGTGAAAATATTCTTTTTCAGGAATTTGATCACAACTTTTGAATCATTGGATGGCAATACAATTGCTTCAACCCATTTGGAAACGTAGTCTACAGCAACTAGGATGTACAGGTTTTCGAATGATGGAACAAAGGGTCCCATGAAATCTATACCCCACACATCGAATATTTCCACTTCTAGAATGTTTTGCAATGGTCTTTCGTTTCTCCTGGAAATATTTCTCGTTCTCTGGCACCTGTCACATTGAAAAGCAAAAAGATAAGCATCTTTAAAAAGAGTGGGCCAGAACAAACCTGATTGAAGGAATTTGGCTACAGTTTTGTTTCCGTTGAAGTGTCCGCCATATGGTGATGAATGACAGTGCTGGAAAACATTGTTGACCTCTTCTTGTGAAACACATCGTCTCAATAATTTATCAGCACACAGTTTGAACATGTACGGTTCATCCCAGACATAGTGCTTGACTTATCTGAAGAACTTCTTCTGTTGTTGAGTTGTCCATTCCAACGGCCATTTTCCTAACACAATGTAGTTGACATAGTCAGCATACCAAAGGACTTCCTGTTGTTTCATGGCAAACAGCTATTCATCTGGAAAATTTTCTTTGATTGACAGTTCTTTGTCAGCTATTTCTCCACTCTCAAGCCTCGATAAGTGATCTGCCACCTGGTTTTCTATCCCTCTTCTGTCTCGAATCTCCACGTCAAATTCTTGCAGAAGAAGTATCCAACGGATCAATCTGGGTTTGGCATCTTTCTTCGTGATCAGATATTTGATTGCTGAATGATCTGTGTAGACCACCACTTTGGGACCCAGCAGATAGGACCAGAATTTGTCAAAAGCGTACACAACTGTGAGCAACTCTTTTCCGGTGGTTGTGTAGTTGTGTTGAGCTTCATTTAGAGTTCTGCTGGAATAATAAATGGTGTGGAAAATCTTTGTTTTACGTTGTCCCAAAACTGCAACTACAACAAAATCACTAGCATCGCACATCACTTCAAATGAAATGGTCCAGTCTGGTGCTACAATGATGGGGGCAGAAACCAGCTTCTGTTTTAAGATCTCAAAAGCTTCCTGGCATTCTTTGGTGAAGTTGAAAGACACATCCTTCTCAAGAAGATTGCAAAGAGGTTTTGCAATTTTGGAAAAATCTTTGATAAATCTCCTGTAAAAACCTGCATGTCCAAGAAAACTTCGAATACCTTTTACTGATGTTGGTGGATGTAGTTTTTCAATTGTCTCTATCTTTGCTTTGTCTACCTCAATCCCCTTTTATGAGATCCGGTGTCCAATAAAAATGCCTTCATGTACCATGAAGTGACATTTCTCCCAGTTGAGTACCAGGTTTGTATCTTCGCACCTTTGTAACACATGTTCCAGATTTTGCAAGCAATGGTCAAAAGAATCTCCAAACACAGAAAATTCATCCATGAATACCTCCATACTCTGCTCCAGCATGTTTGAGAATATGGCCATCATGCAATGCTGAAAAGTGGCGGGGGCATTACATAATCCAAATGGCATCTTGCGGAAAGCAAAAGTACCATAGGGACATGTAAATGTGGTTTTCTCCTGATCTTCTGGGGCGATAGCAATCTGATTATATCCTGAATATCCATCCAAAAAACCACCTCGTGGCTTTATTCAGCTTTCTGTAGTCCATGCATACTCTCCATCCAGTCACCGTTCTTGTTGGAATCAGCTCGTTCTTTTCATTGGTAACCACAGTAATTCCTCCTTTATTCGGCACACACTGCATAGGACTTACCCAACTGCTGTCTGAGATGGGGTAAATGATGCCAGCATCCAACCATTTGATGATTTCTTTCTTCACGACTTCCTTCATGATTGGATTGAGTCTCCGTTGATGTTCCACTGTGGGTTTGTACTCATCGTTCATCAGGATCTCGTGCATGCAAAATGATGGACTAATGCCTCGATTGTCTGCTAAAGTCTAGCCAATGGCTTTCTTATGCTCTCGTAACACTCTCAGCAACTTTTCTTCCTGCTCCAATGTTAGCGAAGATGAAATAATAACAGGTAATTCAGAAGAGTTTCCAAGAAATGCATACCTGAGATGACTCGGAAGTAACTTCAGCTCCAACTGTGGTGGTTCTTCAATCGAGGGCTTGATCTGGTCTTTCTTTGGCAGCTCCAAGCTTTCAACTGGTGGTGTTGCTTTGAATCAGAATGGTTTGTCAAGGTAGTTGATACATTCTAGGATTTCAGCATCTAGCTCGCTGTCAGTCATGTTGGTGATGCAAGCTTCAAGTGTATCTGTGGGATTTGGCTCAGTATTTTGAACGATATTATCAACAACATCAACTCTGAAGCATTCTTCTTCCTTTTCATCGCTCGGGAATTTCATGGATTTGAAAACATTAAAGGTCACTTCTTGGTCCTGCATTTTCATGGTCAATTCTCCTTTTTGCACATCAATCATAGTTTTGCCTGTAGCTAAAAATGGTCTCCCAAGAATGATAGGTATTTCTTTGTCTTCTTCCATGTCAAGGATGATGAAATCTGCCGGGAGAATTAGTTTGTTTACTTTAACTAGCACATCTTTAACAACACCTATTGGAAATGCGAGTGTTCGGTTAGCAAGTTGCAATGAAACTGAGGTAGGCATTGCTTCTCCAATCTGCAGTTTCCTGTAAATAGAAAAAGGCATCAAGTTAACCCTGGCTGCTAAATCACATAAAGCCTTACCGATATAATGTTCTCCAATGGTGCATGGGAAAGTGAAACTGCCAGGATCTTTCAACTTCGGGGGAAGTTTCCTCTGAATGATGGCGCTGCATTCTTCCGTTAATGCTACTGTTTCGTAGTCTCTCAATCTCCGTTTTTGTGAAAGAATGTCTTTCATGAATTTGACATAACTGGGCATTTCTTCCAAGGCTTCTGCAAATGGGATGTTGATGTGCAGCTTTTTGAAAACCTCCAGGAATCGAGCAAACTGCTTGTCTAGTTTTTTTTTTATGAAGACGCTGAGGAAAAAGGTGGAGGTGGAGTGATCTGTTCTTTTTCATTTGCTTTTTTTTCCTCCATCTGTTGCTCTGTTTCTTTTGGAACATCTTCAATGGTTGCCTTGATTCCAACATCTTTGTTGATTTCAGTACCACTTTTCAAGGTGATGGCTTGACATTGCTCATTCCCTCGGTTCCTTGGATTTGGTTTTGTATTGCTGGAAAGATTTCCTGGTGGTCTGTAACTCTGAGCATTGGCCAGTTTTCCAATCTGATTCTCCAATGCTTTGATAGAAGCAAATTGGCTTTGAAATATAGCATCATATGCTGCTTGTTGCTTTTTGAACATCTCTGTAATCCATTCTTTCATTTCTGGTTCTTTTTCAAACTCCCGGCTTTTGTTCTGTTGCTGGAATCCAGGTGGTGGATAGTTCTTTTGCCCTGAATTGTTGCTCCATGAGAAATTAGGATGATTCCTCCACCCTGGGTTGTAGGTGTTGGAATATGGATTGTTCCCCTGTCTGTTGAAATTGTTGACATAATTCCCCGGCTCTTCAAGTTGGTTTATTTCTGGTGCTCCTCCATATGGTGAACTTGTGGATCCAGTGGTAAGAGTCTCCATGAATTTTCATATCTGATCTAGCTTGGCGTTAAATGCTGTATTGGCTCCACTTTCATAAATTCCTGCAATTCTTTGGATCATGCTCCTTTCTGTTGGCCACAAGGAATTGTTGTTGGCCATTTCTTCGATTAGGTCTCAGGCTTGATCTTCTCCTTTTGCCATCAAAGCTCCTCCAGCAGCAGCCATTTTGGAATCTCATGGTGAGGACATTTCCGGAGCAAATCCCAAGCTTCGTAAAGAGTTTCTGAGTCTTGTTGTACAAAGGATGTGATGTCATTCCTCAGCTTTCCAGTTCTGGCTGGTCGAAAGTACTTTGCAAGAAATTTGGTGGCTAAAGTGTTCCAAGTTGTGATTGAACCTGCTGGTAGTGAATGTAGACAAGCTTTAGCTCTTTTCTTCAAGGTGTATGGGAAAACACGCAATCTCATTGCTTCTTCAGCTTTTCGGTTGTAATTAAAAGTGCCGTAAACTTCCAGGAAGTTGCTGATGTGGGCATTAGGATCTTCAGTTGCATTCCCCCCAAACTGAACTGACTGTTAAATCATCTGAATGCATGTTTTGATGTCACCCGCATTTGCTGGTAAGGGAGGAAGTACAATGCAAGAAATGAGTCTGTCAACCACCGGAATGGTTCTGTATCGAATGGGAATTGGTGGTGCAACCTCCAAAGGTTCAGGTTCCATGTTGACTAAAGCTTTTTGGCCTTCTCGCCTTTCCTTTCTCAACTGTCTGATGGTTCTTTCAATTTATGGGTCAAGCGGTCGGAGTTCAAAGATTCTAGTTCGTCTCATGAAGTTTCTGAAAACCTGAAACACAAGAAAACAAAAACAATAATTTAAAAGAAAATTAGATACAAGTAAAGGTATCTAACCTTAAAACTAATAGTGAAAGATAAATAAGTCCCCGGCAACGGCACAAAAAACTTGACCGGCGTAAACACACGCGTATAACGCAAGCGCACGTATCGTTCAAGTAGTATAAAAAGTATCGATCCCACGAGGACTTAAAACCTTATCTATTAATTTTATTAGGTCAAATGATTACTAGTATCTAACAGGTTGTTTAATTGATTTGAAATGGTGACGATTCTAAATTAAAAAAAAAAGGTAAATAAAATTGTTCGAAAGTAGGTTTTAAGAAAATTAAATATTAAAAACTATCTAGGGTTGTGATTTCTTCCAATATTATTTAAAGATGAATTAGTTATCTTAAAGTTGGGTAAAATATTGATTTATTAACCTGGAACACTAAATTATATAAAAGCCTCTTCCGATGGTCAATTACAAATACCTAGTATAATCCAATTGAACCATATGTCTATGTCAACCAAATTACCTAGATTTATTAAGATTAAGTTCCAATTTGGCTACCCCCGCCCGACAGGTATATTCCTATCCTGTAATGAAATCTATTAAAGGGTTATCTATCCTCGAGGAAGATCGTGGGCTATTGAGTCTATCTATGTCTAGTTCATTTTAAGTTTACCTAGTTAATTTTTTTAGTGGCCAGTTAATAAAAAACATTAAGATTAAGACTCAATAAATAAATCTTTATATTACCCAAACTATAATCTAACCACTTATAAACCGGTGATATTGGATTTCATCACAACCCTAGATAACAAATTTAGTTACAACACATAACTAGGGCTAGTAAAATAAAAGACATAAAGTAAAAATGCCAAAAGTAAAATGCGGTAAAGTAGAAATTGAAAAGTAAAATAAAATAAAATGAAATGCTAAGGTAAAAGGAATTACTTTTACTATTTACTATTTTAGATATCTCCTATAAAATAATATATAAACTTGTGATAATATTACCAACCAGCCATATAGGCGGTAACCTGATTAAGTCAAATTAAGTCCAACCAGCCATTAAGGCGGTAATATTTGTCCATAATCCAGCCATAAAGGCAGAACCAAAATAAACCAGCCATAAAGGCGGAACCAAAATTAAATTACCAACCGGCCAATCTGGCGGTATCCTTGATTAGTCAGGATTAAACCAGATTAAAATGAATTACCAACCGACCAATATGGCGGTATCCTTTTTAAGTCAAATTTTAAATAATGAATATATTATTTTTAAAGGAGATTAATCTAAATAGTAATAGTAAAAGAATTACCTTTCACCTTAGCAGAGGGAAGTTACCTCCTCATGGTTGAATAGTAAAATCAGTAAAAATAAAGAAAGTAAATTACTATTATTACAGAACGTAATTAAAATTAAATTACAAAACTTAAATTAAAAGAAACTAGAGAGAAGACTCCATATTTACATCAAAGAAATGAGAGAGAATGGTACATTTGAAACTGAAACATCGAGCTGAATTTATAGGCCTCGGTAGGCTCTGGGCGTTGCGACGCCAAGGCCTTTGGCGTCGCGACGCCAGCTTCTTTTTGTCGTGGCATGCTGAGGTGATGACACGTGGCGATTCTGGATAAGGTGATAAGGTGACACGTGGCAAGGTGGTTGGAGCTCAATTATTGTGACACGTGGCGGCTTCTGATTGGTCGGCTCAGATTCTTATCCGCCACGTGTCAGATACGGATAAGTGAGTCAATGATTGATACTGACGTGGCGCTGACGTGGCGACACGTGGCAAAGTAACTGTCGGTACCATAGAATTGTGACATGTGGCACTTCGTGATTGGCTGATGATGACTTGGCGGTGTGGTGGGATGTTGACTCGGTCAACTGATGATGTGGATGATGATGTGGCTAACAGATGGAGTGACACGTGGCGATTGTGACTGTCGGCACCGTAGGATGATACGTGGCACGGCGCACGTTAGCAGATCGGCTGTGATGGTGACACGTGGCACGGCGCACGTTGGCAAAGTCAAACTTCTCAAATTCTGACCCGTTGACCCGGCGCCTGTTAGCAGCTCTGGTGCATGTTTGGCGTCGCGACGCCAAGGGCTTGCGCGTCGCGACGCGCCCAAATTACCAAAATGCCTTTTTTGTCAATTTTCACTGTTTTGCTCCAAATCACCTTCAGAATGTCCTAAAACTTTATTTATCTACAAAATAACACAAAACACATCAAAATATTCACAAAACTCAAGAAACTCTACCAAATATTAGGTTAAATGAGTGGGAAATAGTGATAGATTTACCACTCATCACTAAAGTGACTTGCTATGTGACTTGTGGGCATCACTTAATTCAAAATCCGAGTGGGCCCGCGAACACATCCCGGGCTCGGGTTCATTAATTCCGAATTAGCGATTTTTCCATTGCGACGTAATTAAATCAAATTTAATTGAATAATTATGCATAGCAAAATTACTATTAATGTCACTCACGAATTAATTCTAAATTAATTCGTTTGCCCGAATTAAAATCTAATTTTAATTCCGTTATGAAATATAATTTCATTTAATTTATCGAATATATTATTCTATCAATTAATTCAAAATTAATCGTTCTCTCTCTACAAATAATATTTTATTCTAGATAAGATATCTCCGAAATTAATCAAAGATTAATTATGTTCGAATCATACGTCATCGGTGAATCTTCGGGAAGCGACCCATGAGATCCCTGGAACATGTGCGTACCTCACACCATGTTTTTACCGATTTACGAGACATGGTTGGCTTCTAGCAAAGCACCGTGCCTACCTAATTCTCTATAAATATTCTTAAAGGAATATATAATGAATGTCAGGCGTAATATACGTAGTATAATCTATGTTGCGATCCAGTATCAGATGTCACATGCAAGGCCTGGGGCAGGAATAGTGTCTGCCCCATACAAAGCATATATCGGATTACAAGCAACTAATATCTTTAATCAGATAATCATGACCTTGTCATATTATCCCGATGGTTGGAACCCATTAGAGTACCAGTTCTGTATCCCTGCGTGATCATCATCTCCATATGACTGAAGTGATACTTTTGTCTTGACATCACACCCAATACACTAAAATTCTCAATAAACCCAGAAGAGGTGTACACATAACATGTTAAAGTCCTGGACGACCAAAACCAAAGCATATTGATTGTCGCTAGTACTAGCGATCCAAGTCTCAAGTTAAGACCAAATACACCTACCCTGATTCGGATTCCCATAGACACATAGTCATACTACCAATGGGACACCGATGGGTCTATCCAGAGCGAAGCTGTTTCCGTACCATCGGTAAACACAACCTCCTATCACAGTTGCATAAGTATACAATACTTAAATATTTGAGAACTATGCTGTTACGCTTCCATAACACGCACAAGTGCAATACTAGTCTATTCCGCATTATCGATGTCCAATCTCGATAATACTACGACTAGGGATATTTAATGATTAAACCTTTATGGATTGATATTGTCTCATATCTTATAATCCGGAACTAATCATAAGGACTTTTATCATTTATATATTTAAGTAATCAAATTACAAAATGATAAAATATAATTTCCATTGTCACATAGTTAATTTGTACAAAAACCACAATGTCTTTTACAAATAGTGACGCTATGGGTCATAATTGTCCAACAATCTCCCACTTGGCCTATAGCTAGTCACTCAAGCATCTAACACCTGAACTATGTACATGTCGCTCAAACTTTTGCTGAGGAATAACTTTCGTCAGCAGATCTGCAATGTTGTCCTCTGATGCGACCTTCTCGATCTTCACATCGCCATGATGTATGATCTCACGAATCAGATGGAAACGTCGAAGAACTTGCTTAGATCGTTGATGAGACCGCTGTTCCTTAGCCTGCGCTATAGCCCCGTTATTGTCACAATACAATGGAACGAGCTCAGCTGCTAACGGAACTACTCCTAATCCAATTAGGAATTTACGGATCCAAACTGCCTCTTTTGCTGCTTTAGCTGCAGCAATGTACTCCGCTTATTTTGTTGAATCGGCAACAGTCTCTTACTTGGAATATTTCCAGCTTATTGTTCCGTTATTCAAACAAAATATGTACCCGGATTGCGACTTACAGTCGTCTTTATCGGTTTGGAAACTTGCATCGGTATACCCAGTTACCTCATGTTCTCCATTTCCATAGATTAAGAAAGCATCCTTAGTTCGTCTAAGTTACTTAAGGATATTCTTAACCGCCATCCAGTGACCATCACCTGGATCAGCCTGATAGCGACTACATATGCTCAAAGCATATGAGACATCAGGTCGCGTACATATCATGACATATATGATCGATCCAACTGCCGAGGCAAACGGGATCCAACTCATGTTGTCTCTCTCATCTTGAGTTTTAGGACACATGTCCTTAGATAGAGTGACACCATGTGACACTGGCAACAGTCCCCTCTTGGACTGATCCATGTTGAATCTCTTCAACACTTTGTCAACATATGTACTCTGGGAGAGTCCAAGCAGCTTTCTAGATCTATCTCGGTAGATCTTTATTCCTAGAATAAATGCTGTTTCTCCCAGATCCTTTATAGAGAATTTTAATGAAAACCAAGCTTTCACCGATTGTAGCACGGGAATGTCATTGCCAATAAGCAATACATCATCAATGTAAAGGACAATGAATGTCAGTGCGCTCCCACTAACCTTCTTATATACACAAGGATCATCCTCGTTTCGAACGAAATCATATTCTTTTATAATCTCATCAAAACGTTGGTTCCAAGAACGCGATGCTTGCTTCAATCCCTAAATGGATCGATTTACCTTACAAACCTTGTTTACAAGTCTTGGTACGAAAAAAGGTCCGAATGGATCCAAACGACCATGTTCCCTAACACAATTATATAATGGCCCATTGGCATTTTAGAAGCTTTTGGCCCAATCATCATAAGGTATGTTTTTGTCCCAATTTAAATGGCCCAACAAGCCCATACCTCATGACAAAAGTTCTGAATGGATCCAAACGACAATGTTCCCTAACACAATTATATATTGGCCCATTGGCGTTTTAGAAGCTTTTGGCCCAATCATCATAAGATATGTTTTGTCCTAGTTTAAATGGCCCAACAAGCCTATACCTCATGACAAAAGGTCCGAATGGATCCAAACGACCATGTTCCCAAACACAAGCACAAGTAAATAATTCTTATTAGTTATATGACTAAGGTTCACATGCGGGTTTACGGGAGTGTGGACAAAGGCTCTCGTTGACGAAGGATTACCCATAACTAGGTCTCCACATTCAAGGGTCTGAGCGACCAAGTGAGCACACCCTTTTTTATACACTAAGGTACGTTCCAACGAGCTATGGTGTGTGACTGACTGTCAAATGGATTTCCCGTTGTAGATTCCCCAGAGGGAGGGTAGAGCGAACTCTCTTAAATAACCAAGCCTCTTAGGCTCTTATCGCTTGGTGACATGAATAAACAACGAGTCCTCCAAATTAGTCCATCGCAATAGGCTACGAGTACATGATTATCTAGGTGCCTTCTCAGCTTTTCCTTATAGAAAGGTAGTGAGTGAAGCAAGACACCAAACCATTACCCAGCCTTAAAAGTGCCTTTGATTAAACCCCTTTCAGCCCACTATAGGAACTGTTAACTTAAAGAACAAATCATAATATTACAAGACATTATTTCGGGGCCGATTCTCTATCCCCAATGGAGTCGCCAGACTGTGGGACACAGAAACTGGGCGACGCATGTTGTTCCGGGCTCACGACCCGGTTGGGAGTACAGAGTAGCCCGCGGGGGACTAAACCGGAGAATAATGGAGTCGCCACCCGGTGTGAACCGGGAAAATGATTTAAGGCCACACTCACCCCTCGCAAGGGAAGACCTCAAACCGTTGGGTTCAGAATGGTCCCTTACTTATGCCACTTGTAATAAAATGATTTGTGCAACAATTTAATCGAGTCTAGCAACATATATTTCCAAGGATAATTTACTCCTAAGTTCGCATGCATAAGTACAAGGCTCATATTTAAGTTCACATGTAACACATTTTCATATTTGCATACAACCTATTTGTATATAATCTATGTCCAAATTTGCATACAACCTATTTGCATACAATCTATGTCCAAATTTGCATACAACCTATTTGCATACAATCTATGTCCAAATTTGCATACAACCTATTTGCATATAATCTACGTCCGAATTTGCATGCATAAAGATAAATTGAAATACCGCAAGCATACAATTTCATAAGCACATTACATTAATGGACACAGAAATGCAAACAAATGGCAGTTGCACAATCATACGTAATGAAGAGAAACAATTAGGTATATAATGCAAAGAAATAACCAAAGAGGCAATTGTACATCAAAATAAACGTGCCATGATGCGATTTGAAAGATAAATAATGGAAGTGAAAGAAAAGAGATGCGACATATGCCCACATCTATATAGGACTTCAAGTGTCTGATTGAACGTATCTCACATTCAATCGAATGCACTTTGTCCGGCGCGGCAAAATTTCGTGGCAAAGGTAGCCCGTAGGATTTCTATCCCTCAAAGTGGAGGACCTTTAATCCAACTTGATTTGCCCATGCGTGATGCAACATGATGCATGATTATGCAAGAAGATGACATACAAAGAAAAACAAATAACGAAATAAAAGGCGCGGCGAAGTATCGTGGTAAAGGATTTTAACCCCTCAACATGGAGGACCTTTAATCCAACTTACTAAGCCAATGCGCTAACAACATAATGCATATAAAAAATAAAGACAACAATATCGGACTTTGTATACCCGATTGAACACATCTTACATTCAACCAAATATACATCATCCGGCGTGGTAAAGGATTTTAACCCCTCGAAATGGAGGACCTTTAATCCAACTTACTAAGCCCTTGCGCTAATAACGTAATGCATATAAAAAAAGACAATAATATCGGACTTTGTATACCCGATTAAACACATCTTACATTCAACCGAATATACATCATCCGGCGCGGCAAATCATCGTGGTAAAGGATTTTAACCCCTCGAAATGGAGGACCTTTAATCCAACTTTCTAAGCCCATGCGCTAAAAAAATAATGCATATAAAAAATAAAGACAACAATATCGGACTTTGTATACCCGATTGACCACATCTTACATTCAACCGAATATACATCATCCGGCGCGGCAAATCATCGTGGTAAAGGATTTTAACCCCTCGAAATGGAGGACCTTTAATCCAACTTACTAAGCCCATGCGCTTTATCTCATCATTATACAAACAAATAACATGCAGAAATTAAATAACGGATAATAAACAAACAAGACAAAATAAATCGAAATATGTGCTGTTTGCTCAAGTGGTACGTTGAGTTGTATCCCAAGTACAGACCGCACTACCGTCCATTCAGATTCGGCTACGGAGTTTACGTTTGGGTTTCCATCCTATATACCACAAGAGACGACACATTTTCCATTTTATTCGAGGGCCACAACACACATCATTCCACAATACATACATTTTCCATTTTATTCAAGGGTCACAACACACATCATTCCATAATACTCATGCAAATAAAATTCAATAAACAATAAAAATACGAATGAAAATAGATGTGAAAAGTGCCCTCAGGTCTAACATTTTATGTCGACTTTCGGAAGCGCGTTACAAGTCCTTTGGAAGGGCTAATACTCCGCAACTCTTCCAGTTCACTGGTTCAATGTTTTTCTTGCTGTTTCGCTATTTTGGCCGCTGTTTTCACTCCATTTCGCTGCTGTTTTCGCGGTGTTTTCTGGTCATTGTTTTATGGGAAATAAGAGACTGTTTTGGTGATTTTTCTGGGGTTGTTTGCTCACTGTTTTAGGGTGGTGTTTGGGTCTATTTTAAGGGACTATTTCGGTGGTTACAGGGACTGTTTGAAGGCTGATTTTTTGGTGAATGGAGGGGCTAGTTTAAAGGGGGATTTATGTGCAGGTTAGGGACTGGTTTCAGGGGGATTTGCGTGCAGGTTAGGGGGTGCGTTTTAGGGCATTTTCGTGCAGGTCAGGGGATGGTTTCAGGGCATTTGCATGCAGGTCAGGGGCTGGTTTCAAGGGGATTATGTGCGGCTGTGACGTGTTTGCAAATGGAGCTGTGAGGGCGTATGGAAATGTGCTATTGTGCGTGGGGCAGGTTGTTTTGAAGGCTTTGAAGGTGGCGTGAGTATGTGAAATGGTCAGGTGGTGTGAGCGTTGTGTTTGATTTGTTGAATCGGTTTGACGTGAAGGGTGAAGGGTGCCTTTTTTACGTGTTGTTAATGGACTGTGTGCATGTGATTTACGGTGAGAGCCTTAGCGTGAAGGATGGGAAGTGTTTGTGAATTCGTGGCTTAGGGTGTGCTTGTGAGGGCTCGGCGCGGCTATTCGGTAGTGAAGTTGCTGAGTGTTATGTTAGGTTGATGAACATGAGGGGTGTGAGCATGGGCGCATGAGAGAGATGAAGAGGAAAGTATTTTAGGGGTTTCAGTGAGTGTATACGTGTGTAGAGAATATGGTTTTAGGGTTTATTATTTTGTTGTGTTTTTTTTTTTTGGATTGCCGTGAGTTTTTTTTTTTAGGGTTGCACTTGTTGTTGTTTATATAGAGAGAAAAGGAGATGTGTGTAGCTATTAGGGTTTGCATGGTTTTCAAAAAGGAAAGGGATCAAATAATAAATGGACACATTAATTTATTTTAGGGAATGAAATCATGTAATTTTGGGTGGGGATATATTTAATTAAATTATTTAGGAAGGAAATTGTGTATTTTGGTAGGGAATTTCTTAAATTTTAGAATTAGATTTATTTAAATTAGGAATTTAATTTAATTAGGTTTTAATTGGATTTAATTTAAATTTAATTGGTTTTAATTTAATTTAATTTAATTTGTGTTTTAAATATGTTTTAATTATTTCTTGGATTGGGCTTGGGTGAGATGGGCTTGGTGTATGTCTTAGTGATGTGTGGGCTAGGTGTGTGCCTTGAGAGGGTTTTTGGGCTAAAGGTGCTTTAAAACGGAGGTCCAACAAGCAAGCCCGAAGCTAGACAAGCGAATAAAATCTACAAAAAATACTGATTCCCTTCCGACGTCCGTTTCCCGCGACTTCCTTGACTTAAAAGGTAGTGTCTCCAAATGAGACTTATCATAGGGACTTAAATGCAAAAATGCAGTGCCTACACTCATCATTGGAGGAGTGTAGTCAAGTTCTACATTCTAGCCAGATATCTTTTGGCTGACTGTAATGGTAGAAGAGGTGATTTCCGATTGCTTCACATCATTCAAGGTATCAAGTGTGGTTATAATCCATCTCTTGTCATTTTGGCGTAGACGCTGCATGGCTTGGACGAGATTAAGTGGAAACCCACCACCCGATTCATGGGGAACCCCCCACTTTTGCAAGTATTCCATAGGATTTACCTAAGTTGAGTTTTTGGATTTTGTACCTAGCGGGTCGCTCTTATTTTTGCATTGTCCACCTTTTTATGCTTTCAACCTAGCGAGCTAACACACCCCTGTTTTGATAGGTGTGGATGCAAAAGAAGTTGAAGCTCATTGCTCTCTCGCTAGTCTCTATCTTTACCTCTTATGAACCCCGACATCATCTAGCACACGCCATGACGAAGAAACCGCGTCACCTTGGACTTCTTCGATCGATGTGTCCCTATCCCAGGACTCTATACAAGCGTATTCTACCTTTTGGGTTGACTTTATCAACAGTGCAGGAGCCTTCCACACCTTGATCCAGAGAGTCGTACCTTCCAAGGTGGCCCCGCATCCAGTCACTTCTTGAATTATTTTCAAGAAATATGGGCTCAACAATATTCCTTTCAGCTATGACTCGACCCAATTACTGTGCTGCCTCAACGAATTCTGGTTTAGAACTAACACTAGTACCGTAAAACACACATATGTTAACAACTCGTCTTCTTGAAGTAGCTTCCAATTATTTTTTCTTTATGTATTTCTTTCTCAATTCTGGATGTCTTCAAAAGTGCAATAACCAGCTGAATTTATAGAACCTGAAAATGGATGAGTAATAATAGCACTAGTATCTGCCAAATGAAAATTATTAGCTAAACATTAAAATATATCGTGAAAGTCAAAACGCTTGGATCATCTCGGAGAAAATAAAAGAAAATAACAAAACAAATCACAATTATTAATTAAAGAGTAAGAGATAATAATATTTAAAAGAAGTAACGAATTGATTGACATCTATGCATCAAGGACAAGCTTCCCATCCAATTGTCTTATAATTTGGGAAACAGGGTCTTTTAAAGTCAGATTCCCGAGACTTAAATGTTATCTTTGTTAGACATTATGTCCCATAGCGTCACTGTTTGTAAATGATATTGTATTATTGTACAAAATTAACTATGTGATAATGAAATTGCCTTTTGCCGTTTTGTAATATTATTTACTTTGATTTATAAATGGCGAAAGTCCATATGATTAGTACCTGGACTGAGAATGATATGAGACAGTATCAGTCCCCGAAGGTTTAATCATTAAATATCCCTAGCCGTAGTATTATCGAGACTGGACATCGATAATGCGGAATAGACTAGTATTGCGCTTGTGCACGTTGTGAGGGCACAACGGCATAGTTCTCATATATTTAAGTATTGGATACTTATGCAAGTGCGATAGGAGGTTGTGTTTTACCGATGGTACGGAAAACAGCTTCGCTCTGGATAGACCCCGCGGAATCCCATTGGTAGTATGTCTGCGTGTCTATGGGAGGCCGCATCAGGGTAGGTGTATATGGTCTTAACCTGAGACTTACATCGCTAGTACTTGCGACAATTGGTAAACTTTGGTTTTGGTGGTTGGGAACCTTAACCGGTTCTGTGTACACCTCTTCTGGGTTTATCGAGAATCGTAGTGTACTGGATGTGATGTCAAGATGGAAGTATCGCTTCAGACATATGGAGGTGATGATCACGCAGGACACAGAACGAGTACTCTATAAAAGGTTGCAACCGTCGGGACAATATGACTAGGTCAGGATTGTCCGATTTAAAGAGACTAGTTGCTTGATGTCCGATATATGTTTCGTACGGGGCAGACACATCTCCAGCCCCAGGCTAGCATGTGATCATCCGATACTGGATCGATGTACGCAATACTACGGTATACTACGCTTGATATAGATCTTATATTCCTATAAGAATATTTCTGGAGAATTGGGTAGGCATGGTGCTTTGCTAGAAGCCAACCTTGTCTTGTGAATCGGTAAGAACGTAGTACGAGGTACGTACGTATTCGGATTATCCGACGACCGTATTTACTGCCAAAATATCCGGAGATCTCTTGGGTCGCTTCCTGAAGATTCACCTATGATATTTGATCCGGACTTAATTAATCTTGGATTAATTGCGGAGAAACTTTATCTCGGATAAAGTGCCTTATTTAGAGAGAGAGAACGATTAATTTGGAATTAATCGATAAAATTATTATATTCGATATAATAATTGAAATTCGATTTCGACGCGAAATTAAAATTAGATTTTAATTCGGGCATACGAGTTAATTTAGAATTAATTCGTTAGCGACGTAAATAATAATTTCGCTAGGCGCGATTATTTATTTAAATTCGATTTAATTAACGTCGCGACGCAAGTTCGGTATTTCGGAAATATCGAACCCGAACGCGTGAGTGGACGTGGGCCCACTTTCATTTGGAAACGTGTGGGGCCCACATGACACATGTCATTATATGTATTATTTTATTGATAATGCATTGCATGGTGATAGTGTAAATACACTCAAATGTTATGCATGGAATTTGAGTGTTTGACACTCTAAGCCTTTGCATGACTTGTGTCATAGATTTATTATTATTTAATAAATATTATGGCATAAATATAAATGATTTTTGGTATCAAAAATCATTAAGAAAAGAAGGAAAAATCTCTCTTCTCTCTCTCACTTGGCCGAAAAACTGCATGCATTTTTTGGTCTTCATCTTCTTCATTTTGGTTGCCAAAAAGCTTGAAGAAAGTATGGTTGTTTGGAACATCTTCTCACATGCAAGGCTAGCACCTTCAAGGGATCAAAAGAGGTGATAGGGAAACCATCATAGAGCTTGGAATACACAAAGCTTGGAGCTTTCCACATCTTGTCTTCCTTGGCCGAAATCATCAACCTTGGAGCTTCCATCTTGGCTTGATTTTCTTCTTCATCAACATAGCATTGTAAGTATGATTCCGCCATACTTCAAAGTTAAATATATATTCATTTGTTGTATTTCACATGCTTAATCTTTCCTTGGGACATATTATAGAAACCAACAATGGTATCATGGAGCCATGGTTAAGCATGAAATACTTTAGGTTAAAATTTGATAAAATTGGTTGAATCATGTTCTTGTGAAATTTGATGAATGAGTATGCTTGCATGTATATAGAATGATGTTACATGGAATCAATTTTATGAAAAATGCATTGGATGATTTTTCCCCAAAAATTTAACCTTGGCCGAATGGTGTGAAGAAATTGATTGAAGCATGTTCTTGTGAAATTTGATTAATAAG
>SKCR01027347.1:0-49543 GCA_019454045.1 Zanthoxylum bungeanum | reverse complement strand
ATTCAATTTTTACCGTGGCTCCGTGGATTTCCCAAGGTGGACAAATAACTTCGTAGGAAGGGTGGCAGAAAAATACACCTTCAATATTATAAAAAAAAATATTTTTAATACAAATTACTTGCACTGTTTATATGATTAATTTTAATTCTCATTTAATATATTCGTTTCATTATTGTTAAAAGAGATTTCCTTTCCTTTCTGCAAAATTTCAGACGGGCTGTGTTCTACGAACCCATTTATTATTATTCTTATTATTTTTAATTAAATTATGAATTTAATATTTTTATTTTGCTTAATTACAAAACACCTCCTTAACTGATGGTGCTGTGTAGCCTGTGTTGTGTTTCTTCTTAAATAAAAACTAAAACCCTTTTTCCTTTTTTAAGGATTTTGTTTGTTCTAAATTCTCTAAAATACCCACAAAAAAAAAAAAAAAAAAAAAAACACAGAGCCATGTCAGGTTTGTATAATCCCAACTTCTCACCTGCAAGAGCTGCTTCTCCACAGATTAGAAGCACCCCAGATATTAATATTGACAGGCATGTCCTAAAACTCAATAAAGTTCACAGATTTTTAACTCATGAACTATATACAAAGTCAATTTGTTGAATTTTTGTTACTATGTTGTTAAATCTATGAAGTTTGATTGTACTGAAGAATTGTGTTGTGTTTGATCTATGTGGGGTTGGCTTTTTGGATTTGCAGTCAATACTTGTCAGAGCTTTTAGCAGAGCATCAAAAGCTAGGACCTTTCACTCAGGTGCTTCCGATATGCAGCCGACTTTTAACTCAAGGTTATTTCTTAAATATCTGAGTTTTGGATCTAGGTTTTTCTGGATTTTAATGGGATTTTTTATTTTATTTTATTTTATTTAATTTTTTTGCTTTTTGTGTGTTTTGATATTCACAACTACATTACTTACCTTGCCTTTGTGCTTGATTGGGGTGTTCAGATCGTTTCTGTTCTTGTTTGCATCAACTTTATGCATCCTAGTGTTGTTTGATTATGTGATTGGTATTTGTGGTATTGGCTTGATCACATAGAAACATTTGTTCTTTCAGTTCATGGGATCATTTTACTGTGTGTCAGATGCTGCCCGAGTAGTTCTATCTACTCTGTCCAATTGCTTCAACGTATGATTGTATCTTGACGTTGAGTACAATCGGGAATTTATGGAGGAAAATACTTTTTGACAGTTACATTTGGCGTATCTGCTTGCACCAAGTACAAAACTCGCAGTTGGCATGAAGGCGTGATTTTTAGTCAATCTATAGTCTTTATTCTAGCTCCAGGACTAAAATATTGTATTTTCGTGGTTGAAATCTGAGTGCATGATAAAGTTTGATACAATCAACTCATTTGGGTTTAGTTTGAGTAAAAGATAGGTGATACGTGAATGTGAATGAAATCAACAATGAAGTTGTTACATGGTCTGACATTACTGATAGAAGGCTGGAGATAGTGTTTCACAATTCTTGCTGGAGATGTTTAGTATTTTTTCACAATTCTTGCTGGAGATGTTTAGTATTTTTTTCAAAATGCAGTGTCTTTTATATCTCGTTCTTGTCCTTGTTTCGACTGTTTCTTCTTTGTTGTATCTTTTGCCTTGTTTTCCAGTGAATTTCTTTGTCTTGTTTTGATATATTTATTGTGATTTCAGACCATATTAAATGTTCTTTTGCATGCAGAGATATTTCGGGTTTCTGGGATGATGCCCAATCAAGGATTTGGTGATTTTGACAGATTGCGGCATAGAAGCCCCAGTCCCATGGCTTCTTCAAATCTTATCTCAAATGTTGCCGGCACAGGATTAGGTGGCTGGAATGGCATACCTCAGGAGGTAAATGTTCTTTAACTTGTGCCATTTTTTAATTATTTTACTTGAAATTTTGAATAAAAATTTTCTAGTTTCTAATGTGAACCTAGGAGGTGACTATGTTTTCAACCCATTTTTATAGATACTTAATTACAAGGACAATAAACAAATCATATGAGGCTGCAAAGAAATACCAAAGCGAATATCTCAAGAATTAGCCCTTCCCAAAATTCATGGTTAGAGTTTGGTGTATTATTGAATATATTACCCTAATGACCCATCTAAATTTTGATAATTTCCTATAATAAAAGTTTAAGCTGAAAGGTAGTGGACCTATAATAGTATTTACGCTCTAATAATGTGTATTACAGTTTATAACTTCAAATTGTTTCTTTTTCCAATATTTATTCGCATCACTACATGATTTCTGTGGGTGTTTACGATAGATCAGTGACTCATCGACTTGTTGAAGGGAATAATTTTTAGATCTGTTTATTTATTTTCTGTCGACTGTCATGTCGTCAAAAGACTTTATTCTCGAAAATCCATGTGCTCAAATGTTTGATGGTATTTTGAAATTAAGACAATTCTTGAAGGGGGAAAATTTGCTAATGAAACGTTAGTGCTTTTGTTTTCATGAGAGTTATCCATTTATAATGAAATTTATGTGCTTGTTTGCATGGACATCGGTTATCCTCTGCTGATTGCTTGGTTATCTTAATTGTAAATGTTGATCCTTTATGCTCTTGTTACTGCTGTATACTAAGATAATTAAGCTCCATATTTACATAACAGAGATTAGGTGGACCTCCTGGAATGATAATGGATTGGCAAGGTGCACCTGTAAGCTCTAGTTCATATACAGTCAAGAGAATTTTGCGTTTGGAAATTCCAGTGGATATTTATCCGAATGTAAGCTATGCATAAAATGCTAGTCATAATTCCAAATTTGATTGGTTGATTGTAGTGACAAATTCTCTTTAATAAACCATAACTCTTTTAGTTGCCAATAATCTCTGTGCTTTGCTATTGTTTTTTAGTTCAATTTTGTCGGACGGCTTCTTGGACCAAGAGGTAATTCACTGAAACAGGTTGAAGCTACTACTGGCTGCCGTGTGTTCATAAGAGGGAAAGGGTCAATAAAAGATCCAGACAAGGTAAGCGCACCTGTAAGTTTCTTTCTGATATAAGACTACTGGAATTTTAAAATCGACTGCTCTTTGGATGAAAATGGCATATTAATACAGTGCATTTCCAAACAATTTGTTGTCAACTTTTTGGTTAAAGATTGGTTCTGATTTCTGTGCTCAATTATTTCTATCCTTTCTCGTCTCAAGGAAGATAAGCTAAGGGGAAGGCCAGGATATGAGCACCTCAATGATCCACTCCACATCTTAATCGAGGCCGATTTACCTGCCAATATTGTTGATATCAAGCTGAGACAGGCACAGGAGATTATAGAAGAATTGCTGAAACCTGTGGTATGTTACCCAGCTATTATTTCTCATTTTTAATTTCGAAGTTATGTGCTTGTGCTAAAACTTATTTTAACTTCACGAAACACCGTTTGAAGAGCAAAAGGTGATGGAAAATTAGGCATCCATGAGGTTGTAAAGCAGCAAAGTGTGCTCTTCCATTTTATTAGTCTTGTGTGTAGGATTTGTCTAGGAGCAACATTAATGTGGTTTTCTATTGCGGTTCGCCGCTTCAAGAATTCTATTCTCAGCACTTTTAAACAGAGTGCGCTGCATCATCTACATCTTAGAAGAAGTGAAGATAGACTGTCTTGGGTTGTAGAAATGCAAGCATTCAATTGGAGGTTACTATGTTGCTCTGCAGAAAATAGATGCCACGGCGATTTGTTAAGTGGGCAGCTGTGTTCATTCTTCTCACAAGTCACTTCCAGTTTACTCAAATAATGATAAGCAGACTGAACGAGTCTTGTTATTTTTTAAAAATAAATATTTTATTATGCAGGATGAGTCACAAGATTATATTAAGAGACAGCAGTTGCGTGAACTAGCAATGCTAAATTCAAATTTCAGAGAAGATAGCCCGGGGCCTAGTGGTGGTAGTGTCTCTCCGTTCAATTCAATTGGAATGAAACGTGCAAAAACCGGACGCTGAGAGTTCACATCCTTCCCTTTCTGATATGGTTCTCACCCTGCTACAGAATTTCTCATGCTTGAGTATACCGTCTGATACCTCTTGGTTAAACACTGCTACAAAAGATTAGGCTAACATTCTTGCTTGGTGAGATTTTGGGTGTGTTTTCTTATATTTTGGTTTTCTTTTTCAGAACAAGAACAAAAACAACAATGAAAGACATTAAAAGGAATTATATAGTTGGTTCTTGGGATTTAGGTTTGTTGATGTCAGTTTTTCGTGTAAACTTAATACATTCATTGGATTTATTCTTGTGTCAGTAACTTTTGAGGAGTGTGGAATAAATATATAATAATAATATATATGTTAATGGTCCAAGTGCTAGGTCCTATGTCCTATAAATTGAGTTTTGTAGGTTGTGTTATGTCTATATGTTATATATAAAGCATTGAGATAAAAATTATGTAAGCTGGATCTGTATTGTTCCAATTTACGTTCTCGATCATTTGGATCTTAATCTTATGTGTTAAGAGACACCCCCTTTATTAAATTTATGCACATTTGCAAACTGTTTCCCAAGTATTTGAATTCCTCTATTTTGGCTTTAGTTATATTACTTTCAACATTTTGTTAGGTAAGAGTTTCCAAGTTCTATTTGGCATATTGTTCTGTGGCTGCAGATTCCAATGTGGGGTTGTTCACTCTTGTCTGCTCTTGTCATGTGATCATGTATGGGAATCCTATGAGGTGACTTTACGCTTGATAAGTTTTTGTGAGAATTTATGTAGTGTTTGATATAGAGTTTGGTTAACTTATAAACTAGCTTATATTATCAGTGTAATAGTTATAAACTAGTTTATAATCTCATTCAATATTCTCTACCAAACGGTACCTTATTATGTGATTGTGCCTTGTGTTACGGAGGAATTCCGAGTACCGACATAGAAAGTAGAATAGGATACTAGAAAATCTCCAGTTTTCAATTTTGTGATTTCGGGCGAACAAAATTATGTGGGCATCACTCAGTTATTTATGCATCAGCAGGTATGCTCTCAGCTTAGCACCATATTATTTCTTTTGTTTTGATATTGTTAGCTATAGCATGCCCTGACAAGCTTTTGAACTTTGTTTGAATGTCTGAACTTGGGATGTATTGAAACATCACAGGCTGGAGTTTATACTCTTAGGGTGCATTTGATAGAGTATTGTATCGAGAGTATAAAATAGTTTATAAACTGTAGAATAAAAATTATAGTGTAAGCTAATTTATAAACTGTTTAAGTGTTTGGTTAGACACGGAGTATAAACTAAAGTATAAGTTGTCAAATTAGTAAATAAGGACCTATAGAAAAAATTAATTACATTACAAATAAGAACAATTATGAGTCATAGAACTGTCATCAAGCAAATCAATTCATCCATCATCTTGGTTTTGGACTCTATTTTAACCATTGCCACATGTATCCTCTACAGAAGAAAGACCTTCATCAACATCAATATTTTCAAATTATGTATTACTTCTAACTCTCAACCGAACCTAGTTATGAAGTATCATGCATGCAACCACAATATAAACTTGGGTTTGAAAGAAATAAGAAGCCATAGTGTTCAAAATTTTCCTTTTTTCCCCTCCAAAAGTCATCTCAATCACATTTCGAAGAGACAAATGCGCACGATTGAATTGCTCACGAGGTCCTGTTGGCCGATCTCCATAAAGGAAATCTGATAAATGATATTTTCTCATCTTTGTAAGGTGCAAGATAATCAATTTTGTAAGGATAACCAGTACCCACAAAATAATATTTGCCTGCAATAAATTATGGATAATATTGTAATTTTACCTAATATGACATTACTAATTTAATCGATACAATAGTTCATGGAGAGTGAATGCAAATCTTGTAGAGGTTTTAGAAAATTTAACTCATTGCTCAAGATATTCCGAAAGACGCGTGCATCATGTGCAACAATAATTCTTTATCTGATACAACTAGCCCTGGGCATTATCGGATCGGATCGAACCGAATCCGAATCCGATCCGATCCGAACTGTGAGGAGAAGTTTGATTCGATCGGACCGAATTAGCCTATCAAATTCGATCCGATCCGATCCGGTAATTATCGGATCGGATCGGTTCGAATCGATTCGAAAGATTTCGAATCGGATAGGTTTGATCCGAAATGAGGTGCTTCCGGATCGGTTCGGTCCGATCCGATTCAAAAGATTTCGAATCGGATCGGTTCGATCCGAAATGAGGTGCTTCCAGATCGGATCGAACCGATCCGATTCGAATCGATCAAGCAGTAGCATATATGTGCAGAATCTGCAGATGGCTTTGCAAGAAAAGTTAAATAACTAAAGAAGCAGTGCCTAGCAAGAAGGGAAGAAAATGATATTGACATAAACATAAAACATGAACTACAATAAAGTATTTTCAAAGTAATAGGTCACTAGCCTCTATACTGTTAATGGTATACCAAAAGAATCTGATTCCGAATCACTACTATTGGGTGAGCTTTCAAACCCACTCATCTATAATGAAAATAGAGAAGTAAATATTAAAGTTTTGAACAATAAACATAAACAAGTAAACAACTATAAAAGCTAAATCTAACAGTGTACTAGGAAGCTAAATCTACAACCAGTAACTGGAAGAAATAACTTGATCATATAACATTAGTAAAGATAACAAAATGTTACAATCAAGAAGCAATATACATTACACTATTACAGTGGAAACAACTTGGCATCGTTAAATGTAATTCTGATTTTCATATTTACCATTACTGTCACATGATCATTTCTAATTTAATTAGCTCTTGTAGTGTTATGGGATCAATTTTCCATCACGCCAATATTGAAACAACTTGAACAAGTGGATCAGTACTCAGTAGGCCTTTTGTTTTAGTGTTTGCACATATACATTTAATCAAAATAAACAAGAATTTTGATTTTCAATATTCACTATTGTATAATCAATGAATCAAAATTTAAGTCCAAACCTAATCGGTAAATCCCTAATTCTCTAAAATGCTGGTGCATAAATCGGTAAATCCACTGTCCACACCAAATCCAAACCCTAAATCGGTAAATCCACTGTCCACACCAAATCCCTAATTCTCAAAAACCCTAATCAGTAATCCCTAATTTGATTCTAAAAGGACCAAAACTTAGATTAAGTTTTAACTTTTAATGAGATCTCCAAATCGACAAATCCCTAATTTTTTTGAGCATTTCGAAGACGGCAAACTGGCAAAGGGAAGTAGGGAAATAGTCACTTACTTTCTCAAGTTTCTTGATTCTTCGACTTCGACGATGAGGACTGAGGATCGAATGAAGATGAAGTCTGATTCGTGAAGACCGAAGATTGAAGACGAAGAAATAATGATTCGTTGAAGAATGAATTTGAAGCCTGAAACTGAATTGAGACTTGAGAGTGAGACTTGAGAGTGAGAGTGATCGAATTTGACTTCAGAGTGAGAGTGATCGAATTTGACGATGAAGTCTGTTTCTGTGTTTGACCTTAGAGTTGTTGAGAGTGATTAGTGAACTGAAGAACGTGAAGTCTGAAATGAAGTAAAGTAACCCTAACTGTTTATGCAAAACGACGTCGTTTATGACACTCAAAACGACGTCGTTTTGCAAATTACGTAAAATAAAAAAAAAACGGTTCGAATCGGATCGGATCGGATTTGATCCGATCCGATCCGAAATCCATCGAATCCAGTGACCACAATTCGATCGGATAAAATACTCGGATCGGACACGATCCGATCCGATCCGACGCCCACCCCTAGATACAACAATTCATGGAGAGTGAAACCAAATTCAACTACTACATCCATAAAACATATACATATATAATGTACTACAATAGTTCAACAGAGATAACAAAATTCAAACTAACGACATCTATCACAGATCATCCCTATATGGCCTAGATAAGAAGGCAGAAAACTTATGCTAGAGATTGGTCAATCGTCTCTCTGGTAAGCATGCAAGAAAAACATCACAATCATTGTTGATCTTAAGCATATTCAACCCAAAAAAATGTAGCGCATCAGACAACTGATATTCTTTATCCATGTCATTTAAGATGTCATAGGCAATCTTTGTTTATGAATTCGAATGAGCTGATTTCAATTGAGTGTTCAAGACAATATGTGACTTTATCGCAGTTATTAGTCTATTCAATGAGTCATATGTGTCATTCATATTTGGCTTTTTTTTTTTTTGCTTTTGCTTCTTACATTCCATGCGCAAACCCATATTTTTTTTTCCACTTCAGCTCTTCTTACATGGTGAGCTTGCAGATGAAGGAATCTCCTCTAACATCTCCTCCAAACTAACATTATAAGGTCTCTTTGACCTATAGGCATCATCATCTTCAAACCAATTAGTTTGTTGGATATCATCACTAGTAGACTAATGCAATGGATTTATTCCACTAGAGGGTGCCACGTTGAAAAATCCACATGCATAATTTCAACTCATCTTTATACCTGAAGCCATGTCTACGAAATTTAGCATATTTTGCCTTCTCTTGTCAAACAACATAAAAGACATATATCAATGTTGAATAAACAACATATTATGAAAACTTGTAGAAATTGAAATGCTAAGCAGAATTCAGATTTATCTTGATTTTTGCATCCCATCATTCATCATCCACTACTAATATTTGATTAACCGAATCCCAACCCAAACTCATCTCATTATGACACATTTGTTTCCACAAATTCCACTTTTTCCGTCATCAATCACTAAACCAAAATCTTAGGCAACGAAGTACAAGAAGATAAATAGAAAGTAAAAGAATAAAAGAGGTTAATAAGGAGAAGCATACAGAGAAGAGCAACAAAGTGACTAACACCAACATTAAATAATCCAATTTCTCATAACCCTAGAACCCAATTTCTCAAAACCTCATAGCAAGTAGATGACAAAAGATGATAAGTGGTAATAATTTATGGTGTTACAAAATGAAATTAAATAACCCAATTTCTCAGTAACCCTAGAACACTATCACCACTACCAGTGCCATAAATTATTGAACAAACAAATCAAGCATCTACCACATTCTGTGCAAATCCCCTAAAAAAGAGATCGACCCAAGTAGAATAAAAAGAGAACAAAGCAAAATCTGATATCAAAATCCAAATCAGATCCCAATAAAGATTCGTTCTTTAAAGAAAAATCTGATACAAAAGATAATGCAACCAAATCAGATCCTCATAAACATTCATTCTTCAATCCAAAACCCAGAAACTAAATAAAAAAAAAAAAAAAAAGAAAACAAAGCAAAAAAGCTTACTGGTAGGAAGATGACTATATCTACTTGTAAGTATTGTGGGAAATGCTCCCCCCACCCCAACCTTAGTAAGGAACCAAAATAAACTTAATAAGCAGACAGATAAATCACAAAAATAATGATTTATGTGGTTGGCAGAGAACGGCTCCAATTTACGTCTACATGAGAAAATATGGGGTATTTTATTACTTGCTCGGGGTCAAAACCGACCTAAGCTATAAATGAGGGAGGAACACAAGATAAACAATTGAGCATCCCAAGTCTTATGACAAGCCTGGTACAAATCTCTCAAGTGATCGAGAACCGATCAGCTTTTCTCTCTCTATCACTAGTTTGGAGGCTTTTAGTACTTTTACAAGTTGTGAGATAATAAAATTGCTAACCAAAGAACTCCTCTAGAATCTGAAACTTCAACCCCTTTATATAAGCCTCCAAATTCACTATTACACCGCCTATGATGTCAACTCATGTCACATTATCATCACAACTCTCCTCAACTACCCATAATTCGACCAATCGGAATAGTCCATTTTACTATCACTGTACCAGCCTGCCACTGCACCGCCTTATGACGGTTGGCAGGGGCTTCTTCCAATAAGAACTGTTGATTTTCCCCCAATCATCATTAGCCTTCTAAAAGCTTATCATTTCAACTAGGACATACATCACATACCCTTAATCACAAAATAACTGTGGTCCTAGGTCTGTTCCTCGGGTCGACATAACGAGGTGAATGAAGCTTGGTCAAACTTCCTGACTTCTTTTATTAGGTCGGGTCGGCATCCTAACTTGCTTTGTTATCAGCAGGTTCTGCCATCGGGAAAACTCTTCCGTATAGTGGGGTCAGGACCTCTCTGTCTGACTTCAGTATCTCTAAGCCATTGACCCTTCATCATCATATTTTGGCCAAGTACAAACCTCATTTTATCCATCCTCGGTATTTGAATTTCCTCAGGGTGACCATTAACACTGCTGATGATGCACGTTTGGCAAGCCTAAAATTTAACCGGTAAGTATCATGTTTCTAATGGAGGATGCAAGAGGAGGGCACAAATTTGCATTTGCTTTGCGTGTGTATAGAGAATTGTGTTTTCTTCGCGTGTGTATTAGGATGGTAAAATTAGAAAATTAATACAAGTATTTTAAAATAATCTTCCATTAATAGCATTGTATTTTGCTATTGTTGACATGTTAACGCTAGAGTTAATTGCGCGTTTGGTGTCTTGTATTAACGCCTAACACCGCTACTAAAAAAGGGGCCTGATTATTCATCAATTGCATCGTCATCATACATAACTAATGTTCTTGTGTTACCAATACCAAACCAAATAGAAACCTTTCCCCCCCTCCGGTTGGGGTTGGATGCATGCCATTATATTCTTCCGAAATCGTTGCTTCATGTGCCCAAAGTCTTTAACTTTAGAACATGATCCTGATATGCAAAGCTGGATCAGAATATTGATTTGGAATCATAAAGCATTTTGTTGACGGCTGATTTCGGTCTCAGGGGCAATATGGGAATATTACTCCCAAGACAATCCTCCCTCAATAGTGAATTTGTTTGGTTATGGGGGACCAAAAGCAAACTTAGCAAAAGACAGATAAATACGCCAATCGGTAAGGAGATTTAACGTGGTTCGGCGGATCTTGGTCCGACCTACGTCCACGGGCACAAAAGGATGATACTTTTATTACTCAAACACGCTTCTCAGCTCTGCTTCTTGTTTTACAAGTCTGATCCCAATGATCTTGATATTGATTCCCCTCTTATTCTCTTTCCAACTCTCAACTCTCCACTTTCAACTTCCTCCCCTTATGCACGCTCTACCCTTCTATTTATAATAGTGTAGAAATCAGATTCCTTCTCCTACAAGAATTTCCTAGTTGAAACTATTTCATTTTCCCATAAGGATTCCTAGTGGAACAAATGCTTTGCCCTTATGCTGATGACGATAGACTTAGTGGGATGTAACCCGACCCCGAGCTGAGAAGAACATTTGGCTCTGGAGGAATGTCACCTCCCCAGACCAATAGAAGGCCGACCATGGGGGAGATGCTCCGATCCCATGTCGATGATAAGTCTCTCGGTGGGACGTATCCCGACCCCGAGCTGAAGAAAGACTTGGCTCTGGGGGACTATTACATCCCCAGTCCATAGAAGCCAACTTGGTGGGACGTAACCCGACCCCGAGCTAAAAGAAAGACTTGGCTCTGGGGGAATATTACATCCCCAGTCCAAAGAAGCCGACTCGGTGGGACGTAACCCGACCCCGAGCTAAAAGAACATTTGGCTCTGGGGGAATGCCACCTCCCCAGACCAATAGAAGCTGACTCGGTGGGACGTAACCCGGCCCCGAGCTGAGAAAGACTTGGCTCTGGGGGAATGTTACATCCCCAGTCCAAAGAAGCCGACTCGGTGGGACGTAACCCGACACCGAGCTGAAAGAAAGACTTGGCTCTGGGGGAATCCCCAGTCCAAAGAAGCTGACTCGGTGGGACGTAACCCGACCCCGAGCTGAGAAAGACTTGGCTCTGGGGGAATATTACATCCCCAGTCCAAAGAAGCCGACTCGGTGGGACGTAACCCGACCCCGAGCTAAAAGAAATACTTGGCCTGGGGGAATGTTACATCCCCAGTCCAAAGAAGCCGACTCGGTGGGACGTAACCCGACCCCGCGCTGAAAGAAAAACTTGGCTCTAGGGGAATGTTACATCCCCAGTCCAAAGAAGCCGACTCGGTGGGACGTAACCCGACCCCGAGCTGAATAAACAAGTGGCCTCGGCGGAACGAAATCCAGCCCCGAGCCGAATAACCAAGCGACCTCGGCGGAACGAAATCCAGCCCCGAGCCGAAATAAAAATCGATCTCGGCGGTACAAGAGCAGAACCGAGCCGGAAAGAAACATCGGTCTCGGCGGTACAAGAGCAGACCCGAGCCGGAAAGAAACATCGGTCTCGGCGGTACAAGGGCAGACCCGAGCCGGAAAGAAACATCGGTCTCGGCGGTACAAGAGCAGACCCGAGCCGGAAAGAAACATCGGTCTCGGTGGTACAAGAGCAGACCCGAGCCGGAAAGAGACATCGGTCTCGGCGGTACGAGAGCAGACCCGAGCCGTAAAATATATATCAACAAAACGGACTCGGCGGTACAAGAGCAGACCTGAGCCGTAAAACAAATATCAAAATCATTGTGTGGGCCAAAACAAACAAGCATAATCAAATGCCAGCCTAAGACAGAAGAGGTTTTACTCACCTTTTTGGGGATCTGTTGCATTTCTTGCAACTCTACGAGGGTCACTACAAGCAATGCTCTTCTTAATACATCCTTTCTGCATCTCAGCATTCCACATATCCGACCGGATGACTTCCCTTATCAACTTGGTCGACCTCAAAAGCCGAATGGTCTATGTACACACTGAGATAGCCTTCTTTCACCAAGTCTTCCACCTGCTCCCGCAGGTCTCTGCACCCATTCGTGGCATGTCCCCTTACGTCATGGTAGATACAGTATGCCCTATTATTTCCCTCCTCAATCGGGAACCTCCTCAAATTAGGCTTGGCCAACAGACCTTTATCCTGGATTTCCCGAACTATCTGGTGAAATCCATGACGATCAGTGATTTCCATCTTCTGCCATCGTCTTACTACGCGAGCTACTTTTTGTTGAATTCCCCACAGACGGCGCCAACTGTTGACGGCGGATTTCGGTCTCAGGGGCAATATGGGAATATTACTCCCGAGACAATCCTCCCTCAATAGTGAATTTGTTTGGTTATGGGGGACCAAAAGCAAACTTAGCAAAAGACAGATAAATACGCCAATCGACAAGGAGATTTAACGTGGTTCGGCGGATCTTGGTCCGACCTACGTCCACGGGCACAAAAAGGATGATACTTTTATTACTCAAACATGCTTCTCAGCTCTGCTTCTTGTTTTACAAGTCTGATCCCAATGATCTTGATATTGATTCCCCTCTTATTCTCTTTCCAACTCTCAACTCTCCACTTTCAACTTCCTCCCCTTATGCACACTCTACCCTTCTATTTATAATAGTGTAGAAATCAGATTCCTTCTCCTACATGAATTTCCTAGTTGAAACTATTTCATTTTCCCATAAGGATTCCTAGTCAAAACTATTTCATTTTCCCATAAGGATTCCTAATCAAAACTACCTTTACTTTCTTTATCCTACTAGGACTCTGACTCACCAGTTTTCCCCATGAAAATAAGATAACTTGTCGTCTTATCCGCAAGAATAGGGTGTCATCTTCCGGAGCACGCTTCGCCATATGCTCGGTCTTCATGAGGTCGGTCATAATGGTCATTTGAGCTGAGAATGCTGTTGTCGATCTTATAATGCCCGGTCATCCGATCTTATGTGGTCGGGTTACAGATCATAAGTGCTCGGCCCATAACTCATGTGGTCGGGTCGGTATTAATGATCTCGATCAAGAAGAGAGTTACCCTTTTACCCCTGCCGTGCTCCTTAAATATCATAGTGCCTAAAAAACACCATCAACACATTTCATGCAAAAGCAAAAAAGAAAAAGAACGATATGGAACTCTAAACAAAAATGATACACTCACACACACTCTTACTTAAAGTTTTATTAACTCTCTCACTGTAGCTACAGTGATCTACAGTGAATCACTGTAGTTACAGTGAGAGAGTTAGTAAAACTTTAAGTAAGAGTGTGTGTGAGTGTATCATTACTCAACTCTAAAAGCCCCTACATGTTATTGAATTGTTCAAATAATGAGCTACATTAATAATAATAGTTCTAAAAAAATATATCAATTGAGATTTTATTCGTCTTTTTAAGATTGAAGAACATTTTATATCTCTTCTATAATATTATATATATATTTTTACATCACACAAATAAAAAATAATAATTTAAAAATGATAGTATGATACCAAAAAGGAAAAAAGAAAATCCGACCTGCCGGATTCGAACCAGCGACCTAAGGATGGCTTACAGGCAATTGACCCACTACAGTCCTCCGCTCTACCAACTGAGCTAAGGTCGGTGTTGACAAATGTTTGTTTTTTTTATATTGTTATCCTTAATTAAACTTCAGTCTACATTAGCTTGCCCGTTTAGGTAAAATGAATCCGTTTTCAAATGATTAATTACAATAAACCCCCTATAAATAATAATTATTACACAACACACAGCTTATATATAGCTTCGAGTAGGCGAGTAACTGTTTCATCCGCCACCCGCCATTGTCTTCCCTCGCCGGTATTTTTGCACCGGATCTCCTCGATTAGGTGTGCATTTCATTTTCTCTGTCATTTTTGTTTTCACTCTATAATTTCCATTTGTATTCGAATCATATTATTAAATGGGATCATATGATATAATCGATATTTTTGGACTATATATAGTAATTAATAATTAATCACATTTGATATTTAATTTCTCTAGTAAAAAAGATGTCGACGACGGCAGCAGCTCGGCTCCTTCATAATCCGATGACGTCATCAACAACCTCCAACACTCGAATCCCTAATTTTAATTTCTCTTACAAATTCCCCAACAATCGCATTTCATTTCCCCAAAATCACTCCCTCCGTATTCTCCACGGCAAGGTTTCGCCTCCAAGGTTCGAACTTTCGAGCACTGGCGGCGGCGGAGGCTACGGAATCGGACACGGAAATGGCGGCGGAGGCGGAGGAGATGGGAGTGGAGGGTTTAGCGGAGATGGGGATAATAAGTCTACAGATGTTGGGATTTGGGGGCTTTTGTTAAATGGATGGAGATCAAGAGTTGCTGCTGATCCTCAGTTTCCTTTCAAGGTTTTAATGGAACAGTTAGTTGGAGTTACTGCTTGTGTTATTGGTGACATGGCATCTCGTCCTAATTTTGGTCTCAATGAACTTGATTTTGTTTTTTCCACTCTTGTTGTTGGATCCATTATGAATTTTACTCTAATGTATTTGTTAGCTCCAACTTTGTCTGCGTCGCCACAGAATTTGCCTGGATTGTTTGCTAATTGTCCCACGAGTCACATGTTTGAACCCGGTGCTTATTCTTTTGCTAATAGATTTGGGACTTTTGTGTTCAAAGGAGTTGTTTTTGCTTCAGCTGGTTTCGCTGCAGGCCTTGTGGGGACTGCTATTTCTAATGGGTTGATCAAGTTGAGGAAGAAAATGGATCCGAATTTTGAGACTCCCAATGAACCTCCTCCAACAGTTTTGAATGCTCTAACTTGGGCACTTCATATGGGTATCAGCAGTAACTTGAGGTACCAGACGTTGAATGGGATCGAGTTTTTGTTGGCTAAGTCGACTCCTGAGGTGGTGTTCAAGAGTTCTGTGGTGGTTCTGAGATGCTTGAACAATGTTCTTGGAGGGATGTCGTTTGTTATATTGGCTAGAATGACTGGATCACAAAGTGTTTGTTCTGACAACGTGCTTGCTGCAGCGGAAGCTGGATCAGCTGAGGAGGAGAAGCAAAAGTTGGTGGATGATGGTGATCAAAACTAGAGTAGCAATTAGTAAGTTTGATTTTTCATCTGCTTGGCTGTTCATGACTTGGATGTTTGATCAATATAGTATGCAATAAAAAATCTAAATCCAAGATGACAGTATAGATGTCTAATTCTAATTCTGCCCTTGTGGTCCTAGGTGATTCCACTTTCCAGGTTAAAATTGATGGTGATGTTCACCAACTCAGATGCTTGATTTTGGTCAACATTTGTTTTTCTTAATATTTGTAATTCAGAGGTTTGCCCTTCCTCACATAGCAAGATTTTAGCATATTTGTGCTTCTGGATGTGATTTCTGAAAAGAACAGATGGAAATTTCCAGAGGATGAAGTTCATTTCCAAACAATTTATATGACAGAGTGACAAAAACATGTTTGTTCAGGATGTGGGGATGTCTGGTTACATGACCAAACTTAATTAACTATCAGATGAAAAAAATATATATGTTCATATCAAAATGAGATTATGAAAGGAAACTGTGTCATGTGATTTCTATAATCTCAATGTTAAAATACACTGTGGATCTCTTGGTTAAAATCAAACACTTGTGTAAAATGAAAACGGTTCCATTTACAAATTTTATGAGTATACTCTACCTATCCCAATTCGCAGGAGCCAGAAGCATAACCTCTGCCAGTATCCACTTTCACAGCAGCACCAAAACTCTTACAAGAGTGGTCTCATCTCACAGCCTCGGGGGCAGAATTGCAATATGGGGTGTGCAAACAAACCAACTTGGTGCATGTTAAACAGAGAGTGGCAAATCCGACACCGAAGATAAGCCCACAACCGCTTTTCCTAGTGTCCAAACTTGCCGCCCTCTTTACTATTCTTCCAAAGCTTGGAAGTAACCCACCACAAGCAAAAACCATGACATGATCTAGACCACGGTAGTCAATTCCTGCAAGTATGGCTCCAATTGCAGATATCGGCCCCATGAATCCAATCAAAGCAGCAGCACCAAGGGATGCGGGCAGACTGTCAGTGACCCCATATATGCAGCTCGCCACAGCTGCACCCCGAGGAAGGCCATGTAGGGAAACGGGAAGGACCATGTGCTGGCCGAGTCCATAAGCTTTTGGCGCAGCCACTCCTAGTGCAAGCCCCTCAGCCAATGCATGGAGAGCCACCGCTCCACATGATAAAAATGACTGAAGGGTAAGAACACTCATTGGAAAACTGTTCACAGCAGGCAAACTAACTGATGAAGTTTTTTTACGACCTGCAAGTTTCAGAATGCGGGAGCTTGATACATGGACAAATGCAGCCCCTGCTGCAAGCAGAAACATGAGGGGAATGAATCCCATCTTTGAAGACAGAAGTAGCTGTAGTGGTCGCCAGCCACCAAGGACAAAGGCAATGCCTGAGGCTGCACCCATGAGAAGGGCATGCTGAAGACTGAAAGCATGAGCCAATGCAACAAGAATGATGCCACCAAGCAAAGGCCCAAGACCGAAAAGTAATGAAACAAAGAATCCAGAAGCATCCTGTGAACTACAAAGTAGGAAAACTAGAGATTTAGTCAAGGAGACGATGGACATGCAAACACAATCAGGCCTCAAAAATAGTAACACAGAGTCCACAGGATGCATAATTGAATTTTGAGATCAAGATATCATAATTCAAACACTTCATCACAAGAAAGAAAGACCTCCAATGTAAGGATGTGAAGGAACAGTGGTAAAGTAAGTTGATTATGGCAGATATATTTTTACTAAATTCGAAACAAGTCATCATGCTGAGCTCCAGAACGTAACTTTTAAAATAATGTCGTGACTTGCAGCTAATGACAAACCCAGAGATCAAATGCAGCACTAAAGATGTTAATAGTGCTCTTCACAAAAAAATAGCAACTAATGTTGTACAGAAAACAAGGTCTGTCATAGCACTACGACCACAACTAGTGAGGGTGGAGTAAAGAAAACACTCGGTGAGGGTTGATGGTATCATCAAAGCAATTTCACTAATGATACTAAATATATATGTCCAGAATTTACACTCAGGTGCTTAAGTATCATCCCTATACAACTGAATGACATCTATAAATTGTACTGAAAATGAGTCCATCATAGCACTTCAACTAGTGCGGGTGGAGTAAATAGATATGTCCCAAATTTACACTCAGGTGCTTAAGTATCAACCCTAAACAACTGAAGGATATCTATGAAATTGCATAGAGACGGTTACTAGACATCACCACATAGTTCTGCACCACGAACCACAAGACGGAGTAGTCGTGCAGAAGGAGCCAGTTACTGAAATAAATGGATCTGGGAAAACAGAGACGTAAGATGACTGAAACATCAAACTATATTAGATATGTGTAATGTAACTGATGACCAAGGAGCAGATGCACGAGACTAAATGTATGCCAAGCAACCTATTGACTAGATGTTCAAGAATCCATGAACACAAGGCTATAGAATAAATAAAAGATACAGACAACAAACTGGAGTGAGCTTAAATCAGACATAAAGCTTATGTAATCCAAAAACAATAACCACTAAAGAGTGCCATTCTAAAACAAGACATGAAATCGCTAATGCAATATTGTTAAATCTGGTCATTCAGTTTCCTTGCCAAAAAAAATTTCTAAAACAACTCACTTATAACCATGGCTGAGATTCTGGAATATTGTGCTGAGAGCTTGCATAAAAGCTACGGAAAGCGTAGCCGCTGATGCCACTGGAGATGGAGAGGCTTCCTATGATCAATAAGCCGGGAAAGCAAACATCATGTCTCTAATCAGGGAAATAAAGTCAACTAGTTTGTATTTTAAAAAGTTCAATCATACATCCGGAGGGACAGTTACCTTGAATGCATCAGGGAGTACCTCAGCAATAACCATCCAGATCATACACCCAGCAGCAAAGCCAGTACAGAAAGGCAAAAACTTGTTGAAGGAGTCAGCGCAAATGAATGAAGGAACTGCTACAATAGGCTGCACAGTAAACATTCTGGATCTTTATCCCCTTTTAATTAACTATGTGGTGACTTCATCACTTCTTTCATTTTGTGTTACATTGGTGTGATATGCTAAATACCAGGAAATTACAGGGGGATCATACATTACCTGAGGCAAGGATGTAATTATACTCCATAACATGGCATTTTGTGGAGAAACGCCTCTTGAAGCAAGCACCATACTCACAGCTAAACCCTCGGGTATATTGTGCACAGCTATAGCCAAAGTCACCAACAGACCTTGAGAAAATCCCTTTGAGCCAGCAAAAGAAACTCCAACACCAGATCCCTCTCCAAATGAATGAAGAGTCATTATTCCAATGACAAGGACAACTTTAGCTGCATCTGCACCTTTTATGTCCAACATACTTACTTCACCGTATTGTTCGAGAAACTGAAAACCAGTCAGGATGTGTGCTATTAGATATATTATTACATTAACATAGGTGCGACGAAAACAAACCAAGATGCAGCAAGTCAGGTTTACAATGAAAGAAACCAAACTTCATAAAGATAAACGAAAGATCAGAGCCATCACCTTTTTACAAAGTAAAATAAAAACGCCACCAGATAAGATCCCAATCACGACCCAATTGCCTGCACCATGGCCCTGCCCTTCCTGTATGAGATCAAAGCTTGCAGCCAACATCACACCTGCTGCCATTCCATTGCATATACCAGCCCATTGGGGATCAAGCTCCACAAAGAAGAATGGGATTGCACCTAACCCAGTGGCAGCAGCCATGGCCAATGTAAATAAAGCTACAGTAGACACTGATACTCTGTTGTGAATGCCTTTCATTTCACCGAGACCACTGTTGCTGTCATCAAAATCTATGTTCTCCGTACCAGTCCCATCTATCACATTTCTTCCTACATTTTTGTGAGGAGCAGCTCTTATCTTCTGTGAAATTTCACTGTCAGTTTCTGCTGTAACACATGCACACAACACTATGGAGAGCAGCAAAATTAGAAGTACTGGATTGAATCTGAACAGCATTGTTCTTTCTGTGTACATCACTGTAAAATTGATCACTTATTTAAACACAACAAAATACCGTAAAAATGAATTCCTAAACAAAGTTTTCATAAACCAACATAGGTCAAGTGCCTGGAAAGACTTTATAGGACATACGGCTTGACCAACATCTGCAACAATCCAAAAATATAATTTCGATAAGCAAAGAGCTCATATCGACATTATTAATCGATCAAGATATTTTCAATTACATATGAATAGCTGGAGTTTTAGACAGAATTGCAAGTTACAACAACCAGGTTCAAAGAAGCAATAATTAATTGTGATAACAGATTCAAGATAATAACGCAATTGAGCATTATCTAAGGAAACACAACATGGGTTCCGTAGCAAATTAACAGAACATCACAAATATAAGCAAAAGGCATGATAGACAGAAACCCAATTGAAATTCAATTTAATTTATGTAATTGATTTTCATCAAAATCCAAAACCCCAAGTTAAAATCTACATGAGAAAGAAATGTGCGATCTTTTTTGCATTGAAATTGGGTCAGAGAATTAACTAAATATCCCACATACCATTTCTCATCAATAAACTAAGAAAACAAAACGCCCAAAAATCCAAAATCAATAATAAAGCAAACCCTAAAAAGATCAACAGCAAATGAGACCTTTTCATACTCCATCCAAAGAAATTGAAATTGAGTTCAATACCCAATTCCAAAAGTCACGTTTAAGAATTAAAAATTAAAAACAAAAAACAAAAAACATACCATCAGAAACCAACGATCCTGATTGATGGTTGACACAAACCATTAATAAAATGAGAGAGAGTAGGTTCCGAGGAATAAACCGAAACCCTCCCTAATAAAAATATACAGTAAACAAAGTAGAATAAATGTTACTAACAACTAAAAGAGAAGAAGTAATTTGGTATTCGATAATTCTAGGGGATATTTTTTTAATGACAGTATATATTTGTTTCAAATAATTTTATATTATAATTTTTCTTTAAAATGTACATTTACTTGAAATATAAATGTCACTAAGAAATATCCCCAAAAATATTTTTTCGGATTTTTAATTTAATTTTTATTTGATTTCAAATGAAGTTATACAACTTTGGTGTTGAAAATACAAGCTTTATTTAATGTTGTTAAATTTTTGAATCATTTTTAGTATATTTTATATAATTTGAATATTTTAAAATTATTTTAAAATAATAAAAATTCATATTAAAATTAAATAAAAATTGATTCAATTAACAAAAAAAATTAACAACATAATGTGACGTTTATGCAACGGAACCGGGGAAAGTATACATAAGTATACAGAAAAGACAGTTCTTTTCGATATATTAGTATTTTCTATTCTATTAGTATTAGATTAGTATTAGTTAGTGATCCCGGCTCAGTGAGTCCTTTCTTCTGTGATTAACTGTTGGCACCAGTCCTACATTTTGTCTCTGTGGACCGATGAGAAAGGGGGCTCGGCGGGAAGAGGATTGTACCATGAGAGAAGCAAGGAGGTCAACCTCTTTCAAATATACAACATGTATTCTGACAATGCAATGTAGTAGGGCTTTCATCTTGATCCGAATGAATCATCTTTTCCACGGAGGCAAATCTTTGCCTGCTAGGCAAGATGATAGCAAGTTCTATATTTTCTAATACTGTAAAGACTAAAATATCGTTACGATAATCTAATATAATTGAATGTTATTTTTTTTTATTTCTAAATGTAAATGATTATTAAGGAATTGAAAATTTGAGGATTTTTTTTTTTTAATTTTAAAGTATTTAGTTTAAGGAGCCAAAACAAATTATAGTGTAAATAATATCCCTTTTCGATAAATACAAAAAGAGTTATGACGTCATCAAAATTGTTTTCACGACAGCGAAACAAAAGAGGGATTGGAAAGTCAACTCCTACGTGGCAAAAAGAATAAAGTAGAGAATTTTTGTCAATAAATGCCTTTTGGTTGGCAATTTGTTGGATCATAATGTTGTAATTAATCTAATAAATCACACGTTCTTATCATAAATAAGCCATCAAAATATCAGTAAAAATTAGTATCAGATGCAAATGTTTTTACTTTTTCAAAAACAATATGTCGTTGAGCTTTTTAATTTAAATTTGAAAATGTTGCTCCCAAAAATTTCGAACTAAATTAGGATGAAGTCTAACAATATAAATCTGTATACTGTTCATTCATCATAACCAATTGGGTAGGAAGCCGGATTCACACTTGAATCAGATGGAGAACTTTACGAACTGACTTAAATATCCCACATATTTTATTGTGGATGAACACAGATTCCGAAAAGTTACATAAATAATAATATATAGAACATAAATTTTTACATCCACTTAAAATCAATTTAATACAAGTAAGATGTTAGAAATTTTCAATATTGAATATACAATACATATACAAACGTTGCTTATTAGAAATACATGTGCCTTAATGTGTGTCTTTTAGGAAAGACACAATTGAAAAGATATAACCTTTTAAAATAAAATGATATATTTTTTAATAAATTGCATCATTTAACTTAAAAGGCACCCCTCCAGTTCATAAATAGACCTCTTCACTTTTTAGAAGATATAGAAAACAATACAGGAAAATTTTTCATTCAATTAATTATATCAAAGTTAGACATATTAGAGAGTTTAAGATCTACCAAAATAAAGAGAGTTTCATCCATTTCCTAGTTCGTAGTTCTTGATTCAAAGAGTGCCCCTTAATCAAGAAGTCACCAAGAATTCTAGAAGAACGTTAGCCACAGATCCGTAAGTGCACCGATGTGGGGCTAACAAGTTTTTATAGAAAAATTGTAACTTAGCTTGGTGTAATTCTCTTTTCTTTTCACACAAAAGTCATATTTACAGGTTTTTCTAAATCACTTTTGGTTTATATTAGTTCTAATCTAGTAAACAACACCAAGAATCCTAGAAGAACGTTAGCCACAGATCCGTAAGTGCACCGATGTGGGGCTAACAAGTTTTTATAGAAAAATTGTAACTTAGCTTGGTGTAATTCTCTTTTCTTTTCACACAAAAGTCATATTTACAGGTTTTTCTAAATCACTTTTGGTTTATATTAGTTCTAATCTAGTAAACAACACACATCTCGCAAACAATCTTAATAACTTATTACTATAATTGTGTTGTATAATCTGATTATTGCATTATTCATGCGTACATGCACTGAAAAGCCTTTAAAACGTGTTCAACGTAAACAAAATACGCAATGGCATTCGAACGTCTGTCGAACACGTAAAAAATGTGCACTGTTCCATATTTTTGTTCGAACGTGGTAACAAACGCCACTCGAACGCGAATTCTCTGGAAGATTCCATTCGAATGTTTGGACGAACGTAACTCGAACATGAGTCGTTCCTGGGATAATATAGGCATAAGCAAAATGTAGAATAAGTCAATTATGTGATAAAATTGAATGTGTTTGTATGAATTCATGCTTTAAATATTAATTTAGGAAAAATCATATAATGAACAATTACTTTCCTGAAATTGTAAACTCAGTATTATTGATTTAAGTTAATATTTGTATATTCTATTATCACATATATGCACTTAGTTTAAGGTGTGATAAAGTTACTAAAATCTAGAAAATTATTATTGTTTGTTGCATACTTTGTTGAGAATTAAAAGTGTCTTATAAAGACTCGGTATTTGTTTTACATAAATAATTCCTTCCAAGTTTGATTGTTTTATTTTTAAATTTAATTATTTGAGAGTAACCAAGTGTCACAAAACTGAAAACATAGATCACTTTGGTGTAACATTCAGTTGCTAACCGAAATTGATAAAAAGTGTGGATATGGTGTTTGATAACACATAAATAGGATCATTGACTTGATCATTGTGTATTTGTCTTATAAAGACGCATTGCTAATTGGGTATTTGTTATCGTGAGGTTTATAGTTACACATGGCTAGTGGAAGTATCACAGTACTGGTTGCTCATGGAGAAAAGCCGGATAAGTTCGGTAGAGCAAACTTTAAACAATGACAGAACAAAATATCATTATACTTGACTACGATGTAGTTGGCCAAGTTTCTTAAGGAAACTCCTCCGGGTCCTATGGAGGGAGAAACTGAAGTGACTTGGCAACTTCGGATTGAGGCATGATCGCAAAACGACTTCTTGTGCAAAAACTACCTATTGGGCGGACTTGACAGTACCTTTTATAATGTGTACTAAAACATGAATTTTACAAAGATTCTCTAAGAATCTCTTGAGAAGAAGTATAAAATAGAGGATGTCGAACAAAAGAAATTTATTGTGGGTAAGTTCTTGAACTACAAAATAGTAGATTCAAGGATGGTGATGTCTCAGTTGGGTGAATTGTAGCTGATCATTCATGAAATGTTGGATGAGGGGATGAAACTTTGTGAGTCGTTTCAAGTTGCCACAATCATTGAGAAGTTGCTCCATCATATAAAGACTTCAAGAGCTATATGAAACACAAGAAAAAACAGATAAGCCATGAAGATTTAGGTGTTTGATTGTGAATTGAAGATGACAACATGAAGTCCAAGAAGGCCAGCTACAAGACCATGAAGTCTAAGGCTAACATTGTTGAGGGTGAAAAAAGTAGCACAAAGAGAAAGATTAGTGGAATAAGTTCTTCTTAAGGAGACAAGAACTTCAAGGGAAAGTACTCCGTCTGTGGGAAAGACGATCATACGGCAGAAGGACTGCAGAAACAAGAAGACTCAAGATAAGGGCAAGAAGAAGAAAAATGAGGCCAATGTCACTGAAAATGAGCTGATAACTGATGGAACTTCAGAGATGGAACTTCAGAGATGAACCTTTCAGCAATTGTGACAGAAGCCAACTTGGTTGGTAACTCGAAAGAGTAGTGGGTAGACACATAGGCTACTCGTCATATCTACACTGATAACAAAATGTTTTCTTCTTATCAAAAGATCAAGGGTGGCGATCATCTGACCATGAGGAACTCGTTTATGTCCAGAGTGGTGGACATGGAACAATGGTTCTGAAGATGACATACGAGAAAGAGCTTACATTGAAGAATATTTTACATGTTCCAGATATTCGAAAGAATTTGGTTTCAGGTTCCATTTTTAGCAAGAATGACTTTATGCTTGTATTTATTTTTGATGAATTTATATTGACAAATAAAAATGTATATGTTGATAAATGGTACCTCACTGAAGAGCTTTTTAAATTTAATGTAATGATTATGATGCGTAATACCGCAAATAATAATAAATCTTCTAATTTTGTTTATATTATTGAGTCACAAAATGTATGAAATGAGAGGTTAGAACATGTAAAATATGATACAATGCGTAGATTAATTAACATTGACCTTTTACCTAAATTTACCACAGATAACCAACATTAATTTGAAGCTTTTATGTAAGCTAAACTGAGTATAACATCATTTCATTTAATAGAACGAAGTTCTGAACCATTGGAACTTGTTCAAACTGATATTTATGATAAGAATATTGTGCAATCTAAATGTGGTAAAAAAACTGTCATTTTTATCGATGATAGCACAAGATTCTGTTATGTGTATTTGTTGAGGAGCAAATACGAAGCTATTGAGAGCTTTATACACCATAAGAACAAAGTTGAAAATCAACATGGCAAGAGAATCAAAAGAATCATAAGTGATAAGATAGGTGAATATGTGTCACTATTCAGTGAATACTGTTCAAATCATGGAATTATTCACGAAATTATTGCTCCTTATTACCTCATCAAAATGGTATTGCAGAATGCAAAAATCAAACGGTTAAAGAAATTATGAATGTCTTGTTGACAAGTTATGGTTTACCCCAGAACTTGTGGGGGAAAGCCCTGGTTTCCACCAACTGCGTTCTAAACAATGTACCTCACAAAAGATTAAACCAGATACCATATTGTAGACACTGCATTTTTGCATAAAGCCCAATGATGAGCCTCGTATGGAGGCACTACCCGATAAGTTACGGAAGTCGGGGGAAACAAACGTCGGAATGGAAAATTCTAAAATTAATAGCTCGTCAAATTTAAAATCGCTAGTTAGCTGCGGGTACGCTTAGTCGATTCATATTTTAAACATTAATCTTAGCCCATACGCACCCATCCAAAGCCCAATTGCATAACCCTAACCCTAATGCACCACTATAAAAGATACCCTAAAACAAACCCTAATCTCCCTTCTCACTTACACGACAACCTTCAAAACACAAAAAAAAATCACAAACAGAACCCAAAAAAAACCTTAGCCTCTCGCCTCCATCATCTTCCCCACACAGCCAAGCCTCTCTCATTCTTCTCTCCATTCACGCCTCCTTCTCCCCCATCAATTCACTAACAAAAAGAAAAAAAAACACAGACTCTTCCCCCCTCTCCACACACGGTCAAATCAAAAAGAAAACAAACCCTAAGCTTCTTCCTCTCGGCCCTCTCTTCTTCTCACAGACAACTCACGACCCCTTTGATCTTCTCTCTCACTCGCATCACCGACACACACACAAAGCAACAAACAAACAAATACCAACAAAAACCCTAGTTAAGCCCTTCAACGCAAACAACAAGAAAAAGCCAAGTCACTCACGGCACACAGAGACCACTCACGAAACAGACACAAAAACAAACACATGCCTCACGCCTTCTCTTTTTCTTAACACGTACACAGGCCACACACCTTCGACTGAAAGCCCTCCACGTGAAAGCAAACAAAGCCAATAACCCCACCGACCAAAGACACATACGGCAACCCAAAACCAACCTACTCACTCTCACATTTTGGCATAAAATAATAAATAAAATTGAATAAAAAAGAGAGCAGCGTGAAAGTGGTGTGAAGCAGATGTGAGCAGTCTCCACGTGAAAACAGTGCATGACGTGGAACCAAAACGAGGGCCCCCTGAACCAGAAAATCAACACAAAAACAGCCCCTAAACCAAGACCAAAACAGTCCCTAAACAACCTTTAAACAGTGAGTAAAACAACCCAAAAGCAGTCCAAAAATCATCCCAAAACCAGCCCAAAAATAGGCAGAAAAACAGCCGTAAAAATAGAGTGAAAATAGAGAAAACAGCGAGCGGAAACAGCGAACCAGAAAAAAAATAGCGGAAACGTTAACCCTTCCGGAAACGTCCCAACGCACTCCCGAGAAGCGACTTAAAAGGTAAGACCTGAGGGCACCCTTTATTATATTTTATTTTGTCGTCCTGGAAACGACATGCTTGGTTGGACGTGGAAAACGTCCAACCGGGCATGCGAAGTCCTACATTGAAAACGGCCAATTTATTTGGTCACATATTTAGTATTCCGTATTTATTTTATATTATTAGTCTTTTATTATTTCGAATTTAATTCATGTTTATTGTTGTTTTATTGTTCCGCATTTTTGTTTTGTGTTATTTATCTTCCTTGTTATTTCACATATTTGTCTCTTCGGTTATTTATTGTTATATGCATTATCATATTTCATGTATGCCAACATTGGGTTAATGATTGTGTTGTGTTAATGCTTGCGTGCTATCCTTTGCGGTATATCGGATGGAAACCAAAACATAAATTTCGTAGCCGAATCCGAATGGACGGTAGTGCGGTATATACTTGAGATACAACTCCACGTACCGCTCTGGAATATTCATGTATGTGTGATTATGTCCTTAATTATGCTATTTTTGTAAAGACGTTTGAACGCGTTCACGAACACTACTCGAATGCATGCATTCGGCCTTATCCCGTTCGAACGCGTTTCCGAACGCTACTCGAACATATGCATTATGTTTTTCCATGCATCATATCTCATCCCGTTCGAACACGTTTACGAACGCTCCACGAACGTACACACGCTGGACAAGCTATTCCTTTATATTTTATGCATGTTTGCCTATTTGGTTATTCCTTTATGTATCATGTGCTTAATTATATGCCGTTATTGTTAACGTTTCTATTGTCATTGCCGCACGTCTCTGATTAACATGTTTTTAAAATTATGCATTGGTTTTCACTTACATTTATGTTTATTGGTGTGCAAACTTGTATGTCATTTGAATTATCTTGCATGTGTTGCATAAGACTTGGTTACACTATTGCATAAATCCGTTCATTACAATTGGCATAAGTAAGGGACCATTCCGAACCCAACGGTTTGAGGTCTTCCCTTGCGAGGGGTGAGTGCGGCCTTAAATCATTTCCCAGTTCACACTGGGTGGTGACTCCTTTATTGTCCGATTTAGTCCCCTGCAGGCTACTCCGTACTCGCGATCGGGCCGCGAGCCCGGACAGTGTCGCCCACCTCTGTACCATGTCTACAGTCTGGCGACTCTACTGGGGATAGAAAATCGGCCCCGAAATAATGTATTGTAATGTTTGTGATTTTTGCTTTAGTTAACCTTGTCTCATATATTTTGCATACACTCTCTTACCCCGATGGCGTCATATATCGTGCAGTCTCATTCGCTCGGAGCGGCGGATCGTTATATGGCATCATCACTCATTGGCACGTACCTTAAGGTATAAAAAAGGTGCGCTCATTTGGTCACTTGAACCCTTGAGTGGGGAGACCTAGTTGTGGGCAACCCCTTCGCCTTCGGGAGCCTTTATCTAATCCCATAAACCTGCATGTGAACCATAGTCATATATCCTATAGAAGTTGCCCATTTATGCTTTTGATAACCACATGCATATTATATCTCATACATCGCACGCATCTCATGCATCTCATGCATACACGCATCATGTTAACCCCGTGTCTTAAAAGCCATCATAGATATCTGTTGGGTTAGAGAAGAAAGAAGACATGTCAAAAAGAGTTTAGCAAACATGGATGTCGGGGAAGAGGAAGCCGAGAAGCACAAAAAAAAAGAGAGAAATTTTTTTTTAAAAAAAACAAAAATTGATTGTTTTTAGTCCTTAAAAGTTACACATAAGTCCGATGATGAAATGGTTTGCTTTAGGGTGAAATCTTAGAAACGATAAGTTCTTGATGCGCTTTTATCTGATACTTTGCGTAATTGATCTATGTTAGACTCGTAAGCACTTGATTATGGTTCTTAGCAGTGAAAACCTGAGTAGTTAGCAAAGTGACTAGTTGAAGAAATTGCAGGTCGGTGAATGACCGTTTGCTTAGATGTTTATCTTGATTTGCTTGTGTTATGATGTATGGTATGGTTGAAAATAAAAGAAAAGTCACTTAAGAAAAAAATATAAACCACCTATAACCGATAAGCGTGAAGCTACCCATGGGCGAGTATCAGGACCACCATGAGGAGAAATGCTACCTTAAATGGTAGGTGTGTTGAAGAAAAAAGAAAAAAAAAGTTCAAAACAAAAAGAAAAAAAAGAGACAAAGGAAAAGAAAAATAAAACCATACCACATTGAGCACGGAAAAACAATTGCAGAGCATAACTGAGACATCTAGGTTGGTTTGATCCATCGATCCCGATTTTTGAAACGAAATCATTGAGTTGGCTTACTTAAGGATCGAGCTGTGAAAGAACCTTTGCACACACACATTTTGAGTATGACTTAGTTCATTTATTCAAAGACTTGGATTTGAGTTGCATTGAGTGTTTTGAAGGTTCTCTGGTTTCAATACTGGGCATTCTTTGAGGGTAATAATATGTATAACTATTGAGACTAGTTCATAGCTTGTAATATAGTATGATGATATGTAGTGACACATCGCATAGTCCACCTTGGCCTAGTGCAAACAACGGAGAGTAGAAAGCTAAACCAAGTTTGGGGGTGACCAGTCTACCACCTCACGAATAAGGGACATAACAGAATCTTGAGTCATGGGACCAAAGAAAACTGAGCAATCACCAGAGTAGAATTGACAGAAGGAAACTATAAGCAGGCCCAAAGGGGTGATCAAAGACTTTTTTAAGCAATGGGCGCCAAAGAGCACAAAGAAGGCCTAACCCATCGGAATAGGAAATACATTCATGCATACATGCATACACGTCACATGCACGCAATTTTTCGTTTTGTTTATGTTCGCATGTTTTGAAGAAAAGGAAAATGCGACAAAGACAAGCAGTTTCGGGAATGAATCCCAGGGTCGAGGCCCACATTATCAGCAGTCTTCGGGAATGAATCACAGGGTCGAGGCCCACACTATCAGCAGTTTTGGGAATGAATATCAGGGTCGAGGCTCACATCATTAGCAGTATCGGGAATGAATCCCAGGGTCTAGGCCCACATTATCAGCAGTATTCGGGAATGAATCCCAGGGTCGAGGCCCACACTATCAGCAGTATTGGGAATGAATCCCAGGGTCGAGGCCCACATCATCAGTAATATTGGGAATGAATCCCAGGGTCGAGGCCCACACTATCAGTAGTTTTAGGAATGAATTCCAGGGTCGAGACCCACATTATCAGCAGTCTTCGGGAATGAATCCTAGGGTCGAGGCCCACACTTTCAGCACAGTTTGGGAATAAAGCCCAGGGAACAGAGCCCACAATCAGCACAATTCGGGAACAAAGCCCACTCTCTACACAACTCGAGAATAAAGCCCACATTCAGCACAGTTCGGGAATAAGGCCCACTCTCTACACAGTTCGGGAATAAAGCCCAGGGAACAAAGCCCACAATCAGTACAGTTCGGGAACAAAGCCCACTCTCTACACAACCCAGGGAACAAAGCCCACATTCAGCACAGTTCGGGAATAAAGCCCACTCTCTACACAGTTCGGGAATAAAGCCCAGAGAACAAAGCCCACAAACAGTACAGTTCAGGAACAAAGCCCACTCTCTACACAGTTCGGGAATAAAGCCCAGGGAACAAAGCCCACAATCAGTACAGTTCGGGAACAAAGCCCACTCTCTACACAGCCCAGAGAATAAAGCCCACAATCAACGGTTCGGGAACAAAGCCCATAATCAATTCAGTTCAGGAATAAACCCCACAATCAACACAGTTCGGGAATAAAGCCCACTTTCAACACAAGTTCAAGAACAAAGCCCATGGAACAAAGCCCACAATCAACCGTTCGGGAACAAAGCCCACAATCAATTCAGTTCGGGAATAAAGTCCACAATCAACACAGTTCGGGAATAAAGCCCACTCGGTGGTTCAGAAACAAAGCCCAGAAGTCGAAGCGCCTCGCCATCAACTCAACTCAGTAACGGTTCAGAAATGAACCATCTCTCATCAGTAACGGTTCGACAATGAACCATCTGTCATCAGTAACGGTTCGGAAATGAACCATATCAATTCAGTAACGGTCCAGAAATGGATCATCTCTCATCAGTAACGGTTCGGGAATGGACCACCTCTCATCAAGTAACGGTTCGGGAATGAACCACCTCGCATCAGCTCGATTCGGTAATGAATCCTAGAGATCGCAGCATCTTGCAGGGATGAACCTTATGGGTCACATCACCTCGTTATCAAATCAATTAAGTTCGAAACATCTCACAAAACAGCAGGTAAGTGCGACAGCCGACGAACCAGGTAAGTAAAAAATACATGCATAACTTTGATATGGTTGTCACTGTCACACACTGCACAAGCCCCATCAAAGTGGGGGTGACTGTAGACACTGCATTTTTACATAAAGCCCAATGATGAGCCTCGTATGGAGGCACTACCCGATAAGTTGCGGAAGTTACGGGAATTAGACGTCGGAAGGGAAAATTCTAAAATTAATAGCTCGTCAAATTTAAAATCGCTAGTTAGCCGTATGTACGCTTAGTCAATTCCTATTTTAAACATTAATCTTAGCCCATACGCACCCATCCAAAAACAATTACATAACTCTAACCCTAATACACCACTATAAAAGATACCTTAAAACAAACCCTAATCTCCCTCTCACTTACACGACAACCTTCAAAAACACAAAAAAATCACAAACAGAACCCAAAAAAAACCCTCGCCTCTATCATCTTCCCCACACAGCCAAGCCTCTCTCATTATTCTCTCCATTCACGCCTCATTCTCCCCCATCAATTCACTAACAAAAAGAAAAAAAAAACACAGACTCTTCCCCCTCTCCACACACGGTCAAATCAAAAAAAACAAACCCTAAGCTTCTTCCTCTCGGCCCTCTCTTCTTCTCACAGACAACTCACGACCCCTTTGATCTTCTCTCTCGCTCGCATCACCGACACACACACAAGTAACAAACAAACAAATACCAACAAAAATCCTAGTTAAGCCCTTCAACGCAAACAACAAGAAAAAGCCAAGTCACTCACGGCACACAGAGACCACTCACGAAACAGACACAAAAACAAACACATGCCTCACACCTTCTCTTTTTCTTAACACGTACACATGCCACACACCTTCGACTGAGAGCCCTCCACGTGAAAGCAAACAAAGCCAATAACCCCACCGACCAAAGACACACACGGAAACCCTAAACCAACCTACTCACTCTCACCTTTTGGCATAAAATAATAAACAAAATTGAATAAAAAAAAGAGCAGCGTGAAAGTGGTGTGAAGCAGATGTGAGCAGTCTCCACGTTAAAACAGTGCATGACGTGGAACCAAAGCGAGAGCCCCCTGAACCAGAAAAATCGACACAAAAACAGCCCCTAAACCAAGACCAAAACAGTCCCTAAACACCCTTTAAACAGTGAGTAAAACAACCCAAAAGCAGTCCAAAAATCGTCCCAAAACCAGCCCAAAAATAGGCAGAAAAGCAGTCGCAAAAACAGAGAAAACAGCGAGAGAAAACAGTGAGCGGAAACAGCGAACCAGAAAAAAACAGCGGAAATGTTAACCCTTCCGGCGACGTCCCAACGCACTCCCGAGAAGCGACTTAAAAGGTAAGACCTGAGGGCACCATTTATTATATTTTATTTTGTCGTCCTGGAAACGGCATGCTTGGTTGGATGTGGAAAACGTCCAACCGGGCATGCGAAGTCATACATTGAAAACGGCCAAATTATTTGGTCACATATTTAGTATTCCGCATTTATTTCATATTATTAGTCTTTTATTATTTCGCATTTAATTTATGTTTATTGTTGTTTTATTGTTCCGTATTTTTATTTTATGTAATTATCTTCCTTGTTATTTCGCATATTTGTCTCTTCGGTTATTTATTGTTATATGCATTATCATATTTAATGTATGTCAACATTAGGTTAATGATTGCGTTGTGCTAATGCTTGCGTGCTATCCTTTGCGGTATATCGGATGGAAACCGAAACATACATTCCATAGCCGAATCCGAATGGACGGTAGTATGGTCTGTACTTGGGATACAACTCTACGTACCTGTGGGAACACAGAAACTGGGCGACGCATGCTGTCCCGGGCTCGCAGCCCGGTCGGGAGTACGGAGTAGCCACGGGGGACTAAACCGGAGAATAATGGAGTCGCCACCCGGTGTGAGCCGGGAAAATGAGATTTAAGGCCGCACTCACCCCTCGCAAGGGAAGACCTCAAACCGTTGGGTTCGGAATGGTCCCTTACTTATGCCACTTGTAATGAAAGGATTTATATGATAATTTAATCAGGCTTAAGTAATGCTTATTTCTAAGAATATCATGCTTCTAAATCCACATACATACATCATTAAGTTCATCTAAATTTATATGTAACACATATTCGAATTTGCATACAGTCTATTTGCATGTAATCTATGTCTCAATTTGCATACATAAGGTTTATCATACGGCAAACATACAAGTTAATGAACGCATTGGTTGACACAGAAGCGCAAACAAATAGCATTCTTACTAGCATGCATATTAAGAAAATATATTTAAGCGCATAACAGAAATAGACAACTATAGAGGTAATACAAGTGCATAACGTAAAAAAAGGGAACTATGTGCTAAGATGGACATGTCGTAATGTGATGCAAGAGGATCTGTTTACCGTGGGCATTCGTGCAGCGTTCGTAGACGCGTTCGAACGGTAAACAGAAGGTTCTCATCCGAGTAGCGTTCGTAAACGCGTTCGAACGGAAATGAAACAGAATGCTCGCGTTCGTATGGCGTTTGTGAACGCGTTCGAACGAAAATGAAACAGAATACTCACGTTCGTATGGCGTTCGTTAACACGTTCGAACATAAATGAAACAGAATGCTCACGTTCGTATGGCTTTCGTGAACGCGTTCGAACAGAGATGAGACCTGATGCATGATAAGGCAAAAATACATGCGCGTTCGAGTTGCGTTCGTAAACGCGTTCGAACGGAACAGACCTGATGCATGAAATGAGACGCAATACATAAATGGAAAATAGTACAATGCGAGGCGCGGCGAAGCATCGTGGTAAAGGATTTTAACCTCTTCAATTAGAGGACCTCTCATCGCACTTACTAAGACCATGCGCTCGATCGCATCATGCATACAAACATAAAGACAATCATATCAAACTAAGTATGCCCGATTGAACACATCTTACATCCAACCGAACACACATCAACCGGCGCGGCAAAGCATCGTGGTAAAGGGCTTTAACCCCTCCCCATAGGGGTTCTTTCATTCCACTTACTAAGCCCATGCGCTTGATTGAACCATGCATAAAAACATAAAGACAATCATATCAAACTAAGTATGCCCGATTGAACACATATTACATCCAACCGAACACATATCAACCGGCGCGGCAAAGCATCGTTGTAAAGGGCTTTAACCCCTCCCCATAGGGGATCTTTCATTCCACTTACTAAGCCCATGCGCTTGATTGAGTCATGCATACAAAGAATTAAACACAATAATATCAAACTTAGTATGCCCGATTGAACGTATCTTGCATTCAACCGAACACACATCAACCGGCGCGGCAAAACATCGTGGTAAAGGGCTTTAACCCCTCCACTTAGGGGATCTTTAATTCCACTTACTAAGCCCATGCGCTCGATTGAATCATGCATAAATAAGCAACATACAGAATTCAAGTGACGAGAAATAAATAAACCAAAACAACACAAAACAAAAGAGGGTGCCGTTTACTCAAGCGGTACGTGGAGTTGTATCCCGAGTACAGATCATATTACCGTCCATTCGGAATCGGCTATGAAATTTATGTCCGGGTTTCCATCCGATATACCGCGAGAGTTGACACATCTCTCATTTTATTCCACAGCCACAACATACAACATCTCATAATTCATGCATATTTATCTACTCAAGGGCCACAACATGCATTTCAACATGACAATCATGCAAGCAATATTTAATAAATAATACAAAAAAAAATGAGTGTGAAAGACACCCTCAGGTCTAACCTTTTTGCCAACTTTCAGGCTTGCGTTTCACGGACGTCGGAAGGGTACAGCTCCTCAACTTCTCCGGTTCACTGGTTTAGCGTCCTAGCTCACTGCTTTGCTGTTTTGCTTGCGGTTTGAACTCCGTTCTGCTCCTGTTCGGCCTCTGTTTTGCTGCTCACTGTTCAGGCCACCTGTTTTGACGTTTCAACGGACTGTTCCAAGTTTTTTGTGGGTTTTTAGTGCAGTCCTGTGTGATTATTTTAAGGATTATGAATGCAGTTTTTATGTTACTGTTTTTAAGGTTTTTAGGGAATGTTTTAAGAGGATTTTACTGCTGTTTTCGGGGGGAAATGGGCTGCTGTTTGGGGGTACTTTAGCGGCTGTTTGGAGCGTGTTTGGGCTGCCGTTTGGGGGTATATTTTTCGGTGATGTGTGGAGGCTTAGGGGGCTGCTATTTTCGGTTATGGAGTGGAGGAGATTTGTGAGGTTTATGGACGTGTAGGGCTGATCGGTTTGTGAAGGTGCTTTTAATGTGAAGGCTTGGGGTTATTTTCTTTTCTCTTGTGATTTGTGTGAGTTGTGTGTATATTATGTGTATGAGCTAGGGGAGTGCATGTCTTGGTTAGGGGTTGTTTATATAGAGAAGGGCTAGGGCTTCACCTTGTCTCACAAGGAAGGGATTTGGTGCATTAAAGGGAGGATTTGATTTGGTGTTGAGCAAGGAAAGTCAAAGATTGAGGGGGGACAAATCTTGGCTAGATTAGGAATACAAAATATTTAATTTGTTATGATTGATTTTAATTAGGCATGACATCTTTTTAATTTAGTATGTGATTTGTTTAGTTAGGAAGTTAATATATTTGATTTATCTTAATTAGGTATGATTATATTTTATGTTTTATTTAATTGGTAAATGGTTTAAATATTTTATTAATTCAATGTTTAATTTAATTAAATTGGGATGTGTTTTATGGGCTTTGGGGAGCTAATTGGGCTGGGGTGCGAGGCTAGCAACAAAACCATAAACACCGACGCCGTTCGAACGCCAATTCGAACGCTACACGAACGTCCACAATCTGCCTGACGTTCGAACGAAGTAACGAACGCAGCACTAACGAAGACAGTGAGCTTGTGAAATGAACTTGATGACGTACTTATTTCGAATTTCCCCTTCCGACCTCCGTTTCCTGCAATATCCTTAGCTAAAAATGTAGTGCCTCCAACTGAGACTCATCATCGGGTTTCACATGCGGAAATGCAATGCCAACAGTACCGCTCTGGAATATTCATGTATGTGTGATTATGTCCTTAGTTATGCTATTTTTGTAAAGACGTTTGAACGCGTTCACGAACGCTACTCGAATGCATGCATTCGGCCTTATCCCGTTCGAACGAGTTTCCGAACGCTACTCGAACACATGCATTCTGTTTTACCATGCATCATATCTCATCCCGTTCGAACGCGTTTACGAACGCTCCACGAACGTACACACGCTGGACATGCTCTTCCTTTATATTTTATGCATGTTTGCCTCTTTGGTTATTCCTTTATGTATCATGTGCTTAATTATCTACCGTTATTGTTAACGTTTTTATTGTCATTGCCGCATGTCTCTGATTAACATGTTTTTAAAATTATGCACCAGTTTTCACTTACATTTATGTTTATTGGTGTGCAAACTTGTATGTCATTTGAATTATCTTGCATGTGTTGCATAAGACTTGGTTACAATATTACAGAAATCCGTTCATTACAATTGGCATAAGTAAGGGACCATTCTGAACCCAACGGTTTGAGGTATTCCCTTGCGAGGGGTGAGTGCAACCTTAAATCATTTCCTAGTTCACACTGGGTGGCGACTCATTTATTCTTCGGTTTAGTCCCCCGTGGGCTACTCCGTACTCCCGATCGGGCCGCGAGCTCGGACAGCGTCGCCCACCTCTGTACCATGTCTACACATTTGAATTGTGAAAATATCACGCACCTTCCTAAAAATACCTCAATGTGTGGGGGTGTCTCGCCAAAATGATGGTTTCTAAACCTACAAATGTGAGAATATGACCAAAAATTATTGATTGTATATTCATTGGATATGCACACAATAGTAGTACGTATCAATTCTTGGTATATAAATATGAGATTTCTAATATCAACCCAAACATGATAATTGAGTCAAGGAATGCAACATTCTTTAAAGAGATATTTCCTTGTAAAGAAAAACAAAGAACATAGTCTCTCAAAGAACTATTGACACTGCTACATGTAGTGATCAAATTAACCAAGAATCAGATGAACCTGAAAATATTAAAGAAAATGAACATAGACGTAGCAAGAGAGCAAAAACGTCTAAATTATTTAGATCTAATTTTCTGACATACCTGCTAGAAAATGAACCTCAAACTATAAAGAAGTGATATATTCTCTCAGATCGTCCTTTATAAAAAGAAGCTATCAATAGTGAGATTGATTCGATCCTACAAAATCATACTTGGGAGTTAGTTGATCTTCCTCCGGGTTGTAAGCTGTTGGGCTACAAATAAATTTTCAAACCGAAGATGAAGCTAAATAGATCAATAGATAAGTACAAAGCAAGACTTGTCATAAAGGGTATAAAAAAAAAAAATTTCTTGATTACTTTGATACATATTCATCAATAACTCGTATCACTTCAATAAGAATGTAGATAGCCATATCAGCTATATTTGGTATTGAAATGCATCAAATGGATGTAAAGACGACATTCTTAAATGGTGAATTGGATAAAGAGATTTACATGGAACAATAAGAATGTTTCAATGTTTCTGGACAGGAAAATAAGGTGTGCAAACTTGTAAAATCCTTATACGGATAAGACAAGCACCTAAGCAATGACATGAGAAATTTGACAAAGATATATTGTCAAGTAGATTCAAAATCAATGAGTGTGATAAATGTGTGTACTCTAAATCAACTCAAAAGGGGTATGTTATTGTGTGTCACTATGTAGACGATATACTGATAATTGGTAGTAATCATGAGACGATTCGGTCTACCAAGAAAATTTTGACCAACAAATTTGACATGAAAGATTTATGAGTGGTTTATGTGATTCTAGGAATTAAAATTTCCAGAACACTAGAGAGATACATATTATCTCAAGCTCATTATATTGAGAAAATACTTGAGAAATATAATAAATGAGATATAAACATAGCTAGAACTTCTGTGAACCTAACACTTCATCTGTCAAAGAATACTAGATCAAACATATCACAATTAGAATATTCGAGAATCATCGAAAGTCTGATATATCTCACGAATTGCACACGACCAGATATCGCTCAAGCTGTAAACAAGCTTAGTAGATATAAGAGTAACTCAGGACATAACCATTGGAAGACCATAGTAAGAGTTTTGAGGTATCTGAGAGAAACTTCAAAATATGGTATGCATTATATAAGATATCTTATTATTTTAGAGGGATAAAAATATGTTAACTGGATATATGATACAACAAATTACAAGTCCACGAGTTGATTTATTTTTACGTTGGGGGTGTAGCCATATCATGGAAATCCTCGAGGCAAACATGTATTGTCCGATTTACTATGGAGTCTAAGTTCATACCATTAGACAAAGCTGGAGAAGAAGCAGAATGACTTCGAATTTCTTGGAGGATATTCCTAACTCGCCAAAACTTATGCCAGCAATAAATATGCGTTGTGATAGCCAATCAGCTATTGGGAGAGCCCAAAATAAAATGTATAATGGTAAGTCTCGACATATACGTCGAAAACGTAATACCATAAGGCAATTGCTCTTAAACGATATAATTTCAATAAATTATGTAAAATCAAAGGAAAACCTAACAGATCTATTTATTAAAGGTTTACCTCGAGAGCAAGTTGAGATCATCGAGGGGAATAGGCTTGAAGCCTATAAAGTAAGAATTGTCATTGTGGAAACCCAACTTAGCTGACTGAAGATCCCAAGATCTAGGTTCAAAAGGGACAACTGAAACTTTATGCAATTCAAACTAAGCACTATAGAGTTTTATACTCTTTTCCTTTCCTATAATGATGCATAATGCTGTCTGTCAAAGTTAGAGTAAGCTAATACTTTTAATAATCACTATATTATGAGAAAAGTTCTAATACGGGTAAAGACATAATATCTTATACAGTAGATTATCTATTTCAAGTAAGAAATAAGGTTGCTTCCATGAGACTCTCAAAGACTGGATTCCCTAAAGTACTTGATGAAGTCATGTACAATGTCCATGATCGAAATGAATACAACCAGAGAATAGGAAATGTTAAAGTAAGGTTGTGTAATGACTATTGTCTTGATTTACACAAACGACAGAACAGTTCAAGACTATGGTCACTGGTTTGCCAAGTAAATCCGATAGTCATTTATTAGGGAAGGTTCAAGGCGAAAACCATCTATTCCGATGTAATTTTATTTTAAGGAAATTCTTTAAGTGTTTGCATTTATGTGTATATATTTTCAATTTGAAAATTGTGGGGGATTGTTAGAAATTTTCATATATATATATATAAGGGTCTATTGTTAGAAAGCCATGTCCTTTAATTTGTATCTTTTAGGAAAAATACAATTGAAAAAGATAGCCCTTAAAATGAAAGGATATAACTTTTAATAAATTTCATCCTTTAACTCAAGGTACCTTTTCAAAAGGCATCTCTCTATGTCTATATATAGACATCTTCTCTTTTTAGAAGATATAGAAAAAAATACAGGAAAAATTTTCATTCAATTAATTCAATATTTTGAATTTAAGGAGAGTTTAGGGAGATTAATCTAAATAGTAACAGTAAAAGAATTACCTTTCACCTTAGCAAGAAGAAGTTACCTCATCATGGTTGAATAGTAAAACTGAAACAGTAAAAACAAGATAAATTACTATTACAAAAAGTAATTACTATTACATAATGTAATTAAAAATTAATTACAAAACTTAAATTAAAGAAACTAGAGAGAGAAACTCCATATTTACATCAAAGAAATGAGAGAGAATGGTACATCTAAAACTGAAATCTCGAGCTCAATTTATAGGCAAATTTTGCTTCTGGCGTCGCGACGCAAAATTCCTTCTTGCTTCGCGACGCTGGCTCTGTTGACTTGGTCCACACAGTTTGACTTTGACTGTTGACGCGGATTTCGTCGGCCCAATAAGAATTCAACACGTGGCACGCGGTAGATTCGGTTCAATGAGAAGATGACACGTGGCAGAAGAAGATTTGCCGATGATTCGGTCCAATGAGAAGATGACACGTGTCACGCAGAGTGTCGGCACCATAGGCTTGTGACACGTGTCCCGGTGCATGTTAGCGGATCCTCTGTGATGGTGACACGTGGCACGGCGCACGTTAGCAAAGTCAAACTTTTCAAATTCTAACCCGTTGACCCGAAGCACGTTAGCAGCTTTGGTGCATATTAGGCGTCGCGACGCCAAGGTCTTGCGCATCGCGACGCGCCTAAATTACCAAAATGTCATTTTTCCAATTTTCACTGTTTTGGTATAAATCACCTCCAGAATGTCCTGAAACTTTATTTATCTACAAAATAACACAAAACACATCAAAATATTCACAAAACTCAAGAAACTATACAAAATATTATGTTAAATGAGTGGGAAATAGTGATAGATTTACCACTCATCAAACACACATCCCATAAATATAAGATTTATAAATCTAACAATTAATAATTGTAAAAATATCCCAAAATACCATAAAACTTTTAATCTCCATATTCACAGCCCGTACCTGATTTACTCAAATACTTGTATCAAACCTTTTATAAGATGAAAAAAAGACAAATATTCTGCAGTAACAGGAAAATAAAATAAAAGCCAACACAAACGTTGGACAATTACCACTCCAAGAGTGGAAATCCCAGATCCACAGATTTAGGAAAAAAATCAAATAAATAAAAAGATTGACAGCTGATGGAGGGATGGACTGCCACCTGAAGAGTTAAATAAATAAATTCTCAAATAAATAAATAATCAAAAAGTCACCAAGAATCATAGGAGAAAATTAGCCACAGATCCGTAAGTGCACCGATGCGAGGCTAATAAATTCTTAAGGAAATAGTGTAACTCGGCTTGGTCTAGTTCTCTTTTCTTTTCACACAAAATTCATATTTATAGATTTGTCTAAATCACTTTTGATTTACATTGGTTTATGTATGATTACTGTGGTTTCATTGTTTGTATGTGAATTATGCATAATCCAGTAAACAACACATATCCCGTAAACATAAGATTTATAAATCTAACAACTAATAATTATAAAGACGTCCCAAAATATCATATAACTCTCAATCTTCGTATTCACAACCCGTGCCTGATTTACTAAAAAAAACAGGAGAGAGAGAGAAAGGGAAGATAAGGAGGGAAGATTGTGGGGAAGATTGTGGGGGGATTTGGGGATGAGAGTTATTTGTCCATTTAAGAGTGTTTAAAATTACATTAAAAATATTTTTTAAAAATTAAATGCCTTAGTTAAGTTAATAAGTATTTGAGTCAAATTTTGACTTTTTCTGTTTTCAGTAAAAAAAAAAAAGCAGGGACTGCAGTGATAAAAATTCAGTAAACACATCCAAGTCATTGAACCATTTTTGGGTTGTTAAATCTAATGGTTCATTAGCAAAGGATGAAAGATGGGGTAACATAGCTGGACCCAATTTTAATATCCTTCTTTATAAAAAATTATTTAAAAGAAAATTTTATAGATTTAATGTATAATAGAATAAGTCAACGTGAGTTCATAACATAAAATCCACATAATCTTAAAAGTTCATGTAACATGAGTTCATAAATCTTTTTTGTTGTTGTTGTTGTTGTTGTTGGAATAATTGGAAAATCCACAGTCAAACCATCATTTTCGGGCTTAAGCGGAGCAGATAAAATCCTCGGCTGTCTCAGGCTCTTACAAGAAACGCACTCTCTGGATTCAAACCTAGGACCTCAAGATGAGATCATGAGTCATACACCACAAAACCACTCTCCTTAAAGACTTCATAAATCAACCTACTATTAATATAAGTACAAATTAAACATAGAGCAATTTAAATTCAAAGTTCCAATATCATAACTTGTATATAACTATATCTCATGACGAAACATTTGAATGACATATCTCGTTAATCCATTCATACGCGTCATTAATTAGATGACGAGACATTTGACTATATTAAAATAATCATAATTATCCTGCCGTTACCCGCGCTTAATTGAATTTCTTCACTTTCACATTCAGAGCACCGGGCCTTTTTGAGTTGATAAGGTATCCCCCATTCCCACGAGCTCTACTCTATTTTTTAATCTGCTCATTTGCAATTGAGATATGTTGGAAAAGGTAGACCAAACAATATCCAATGAATCTATCATACACAACGCCTCAATATGGAAATATCATAATATAAATAGTTACAATTTTGCAAAAAGAAAAAATAATAATAAAAGAAAAAAAAAAAGGAATAAAGAGTTATTTTAATAAATTTGTTTATAGATTTAAAAATTCTATAATAGATCGCATAATTTTAAATCTTTTTACTTATTGTTTGAGTTATATAGCAATTAAACTGTTTTTCTTTTTTAGCCTCTAAAGTATTCCATAAATCCTTATTTTTTTAATTCACTCATTTGCTCTTGAGATATATTGGGAAAGATTGACCAAAAATTATGATTCCAATCTACACAACATTTTTTTTTTTTAAATCGTTGGAAACCCCATCATCATCAAATCACTCATTCCGAGCTTAAGGGGAGCATGTAAAATTCCCGGTTGTCCCAGACTTTTAAAAGAAACGAACTCTCTGGATTTGAACTCGGGACCTCAAGGTGAGATACTGAGCCCTACACCACCAATCAACAACCATGGAGGACCAATCTACACCACCTTAATATGGAAATATCATATAATGAATAGCTATTTTTTTGCAAAAAAAAAAAAAAAAAAGAAAAGAAAAGAAAAGAAAAAGAAATTGTTTTAATAAAATTTATATAGATTTAATGCAAATTTAATGCAGAATTCTATTATAGATGACTTAGCTATAGACCTTTTGACTACTTGTTTGAGTTAGGTAGCAATTAAATTTAAGTAGCCTTTAAAGTATTCGATAAACTCTATCTATAATATATAAAAATTGAAAAAATCATCTCATTTTTAACTATCTTATATCATCTCTTTTTCCTTTGAAGATGTCCTCTTAAACACACGAGTCTTTTCATATCTATTAATTGCTATATTTATTTGTTAATAATATTTAATTTTGGATGTGTAACTGAAACGATTTAATATTGATGATGATATATGGATAAAAATTAAAATTTTTTTTTATTTTTTATTATCTAATGACTACTAATCATAATATTGAATGATCACTAATCATAATATGGTATTTGGATATTTCACTAACACATTAATTTAAATGATCACATCACTCAAAAATTTCAAAAACACTTCATAATATATGATTATTGCTGAATAATTGTTATGCATGGAAATGTGAAAAAAATAACTATTGATGATTAAGAAAATAATTTATTATTGATAACCAACTTCTCACATTCTAATTTTTCACCGGGCACATCTATGATACCCAAGGGTATTAAATACCCTTGAGTACAAATATATTATTTTGATCATTGAACATGCAACTTAAACCATTAAACATGCGAACTATACAAATAAACATGAAACTAGTTTCATGTTTTCAAAAGTTTCATGTTTATTGGTATAATTTACATGTTTAATGTTTTAAATTGCATGTTTAATGGTCAAAATAACATATTTGTACACAAGAATATTTGAGTATCAATAGTAGTGGCCTAATTATAAGTGTTTCAAACCTAACTAAATTTATACTTGCACTAAAGAGTTTGTTCACCATCAATAAAATACTATAAAGTATTAAAGTGGAATAGGTTAAGAAACACATTTATTAATTTAAGAGTGTTAAAATACTTAAATTACTTGGACAATTATGATTAAATATACAATCCTAAATTTTTTTATTTTTTTTAATTCTATCATATCTATCCACAATACAACGAACCACGCATCAACTAATATTTTTTTTAATCCTTGAGATATGTTGAGAAAGATGAACCTAAATATAAGGTTCAATTCTATACTAGGCCTCAATATGGAAATATCAAAATACAAATAGCAAATTTATATGGATACTCTAAATATTTATTTACTTCATTTACATGATACTATATTACAGGGCCAATCTACCGTACCCCAAAAGTATTTTATATATTTGGTTCAAACATACAACTTTTAGCATTAAACATGCAATTTAAACCATTAAATATGCAAATTCTGCTAATAAACATGAAACTTTTCAAAACATGAAATTAGTTACATGTTTATTAATACAGTTCATGTTTAATGGTTTAAGTTGCATATTCAATGCTAAAAATAACATGTTTGTACCCGAGTATTTGATACTACATTCCTCATATTGCACATGATCATAGCTTCTTATTTTTCTGTTCATAAAGTAAAAAATGATACAAAAAGAAAAGTTCTCGGTGTCTCAACGGGGTATGATGGTGGGAATCACACCGCTGATAAGATCACTGCCTGAAACATTTGAGGAAACATATGGATCCCTTGTAACCAAAGATGAAGATGCCGATGCAGACGTGCCAGAAAATATGGAAGTGGATTCAGAAAACATGGAATCAGTTTCTGGCAACATCTTGAGAATGTTTTCGAGCTCTCTAACAACATCTAACATGGATGGCCGATGTTCTGGCTTGTCATGGCAACAATTCAGGGCCAAAGCTACAAATCTCTCTGTACATTCCGATGGGTAAGAGCCCACTCTACTGTCGATGATCGAGAACACCATGCCCGATTCATGTGCAACGTTCACCTGCATATAATTCTCATATGAAACCATACGTGGTGAAAAGAACAGAGAGGAGAGATTCAAGAAAGCGTTTTGGTGTAAGAAAGTACCTCGCGGACAATATTTTTGCCGTGTGATATTGGTTGCATACCCGTCAAGATTTCTAGGAGTACGACTCCAAGGCTATAAACATCACTTTTATCTGTCAATTTATGGGTCAAGAAGTATTCTGGATCGAGGTAACCCTGCCAATGACAGTACAATCAGATGTCATGAGTACCAGCCAAGACAGAAACCTTTAAATAACTTCTACGACACCTGAACATTTAAATAACATATTCAAACTTACTGGTGTACCCTTCACAATTGTGGAAACATGTGTTGGCATGGTTCCTTCATCATCCAGGACTGGTGCAAGCCGTGAGAGCCCAAAATCAGAAACTTTAGCATTAAAATTGGAGTCCAGAAGTATATTGCTGGCTTTGATATCTCGGTGGAATACTGGCGGGTGTGCTTCAGTATGGAGGTAAAGAATTCCCTTTGCTGAATCCAATGCAACGCGTATCCTCATAGCAAAATTCAGGTTTTCTCTAGTTCTACCTACATATCATAGTCGCTGTCAATTTTTTCGGAGAAAATTAAGTTTAGCTGGCGTAAGAAAGCCAAAAAACCAGATAATTAAAAGTTAAAACAACTATAATATGTTACTGAGGGAGGAATGAGTATGCTAGGAATGGTGGTATATATTTTTTGAGAGTTTATGTAAGCAAGCAAAGACGAGTAACGAACCATAAATCTAGAAAATTACATACCAGAAAGCCAGTCCCTCAAGGTTCCATTAGGAACGAACTCGTATACCAACATCTGCAAAAGTACCAAAAGCAGAAGCAGATTGGTAATTGAATCAATTATGGTAGATCTAATTATTTCCGCAGAAAAATATTGTAAATCAGACAGCTTGTAAGACAAAACCCATTAAAAAGTTGACAACTGAAAATGAACATACCTGTTCCCCTTCTTCATCACAGTATCCCATCAGTGAAACCAGGTTCCGGTGATGTAACCTGGACAGTAATTTTATCTCGGTCAAGAATTCCTTTTGGCCCTGTAAGGATCCTTCTTCGGCACGCTTTATGGCTACAATTGTACTGTCAGATAAAATGCCTTTATAAACCTTCCCATAACCTCCTTGACCAACTTGAGTTGAGCTGCTGAAATAGCCGGTTGCCATAGCCAATTCTTTAAACTTGAAGCCTTTCACACCATCAATTTTCATAGAAATCTTTGTGGCTGCATAAATTTCCCAGAGACATGGTTATATTGAAGAACTTACATAAATTAATCCTAAATAGTTACGTTCAAGAACTCACACAATCGTTTTCTTGACAATGAGTGTTGATATCTAGCATGCCTTCTCATTATCAGAAGTGTTACAGCAGCAGTTATTGCCACAGAAGAGGTAATGGCCCCTACTACAATGGCTGCCAAAATGCCCCTATTAATACCTGTTCTCTGAGTGTTGAAATTCACTGTAGCAAATAGGAAATCACCCAAGAAAAAAGTAGTTATTGAAAATCAGAAAGAAAATGAAATATAACACAAATAATCAATCCAATCAATGGCATCTATTTTTATATGCCTAGAATAACACATCCACCCTATTTCCTAGTAACTTTGGAGCTCAGCATAACCTTGGTTCAACCTTCCAAGCACATAATATCTACTTGAAGCCAAGTTTTGAGAATAATTAAAGAGCAATTGCAGGCTTAGATACATACGATCTGAATAAGGCCCCAGAAGCGTGAAGTTGAGCAGCTCATATGGTCCAAAGATGTCACTACCCGGAAATCTCCAGGATGTATATCTGCCTCTAATTCGTCGAACCTCACTTTCATTAAACTTGCTTGAGCTGTTCAATGAAGGAAACAGCTTCAAATACATCCTTAGACGAGGTCCCTTCTCCCAGGCAAATGAATCAATTGAAAGTTGATATAGTTCCAAGTTGAGAGCATTAGTCAGGTGTTCCTCAAATAGGTAAATGTATGGAGGGAAATAAGAGAAACTAGGACTCTTCAGCCGATATCCAATTCTCAGTGGAGCTGCACAAAAGCACGGTTCAGGGGATGAGGGGACATATTCAAAGAAATTATCCACAGGACATGCTTGAACAGGACAACTCATCGTTGAGTTTGTAAGCTTCTCATCCCCGCCAGCTTCAGATTCACAGAATCTGCCTATGTTTGGTATGTTTGCTCTTGTGCAGATAGGATTACCCCCAAGCCTGAAAAGAAACTGCTAAAGTGTAAGAGAAAAATGGTAAAATTAAGGACAAAACAAACATGCCAAATAGTCTTTTATTCTGGTCACGATGACCAAAATAATTGACAAAAAGCTATGCTGTTAGGCGCTAAACGGCACTTGAGCGGGTATTTCGAACAGCCGCTTAGGCGACTATAGGCACCGCTTAGGTAAAGTTATGGCTTTTTATATATTAGATAAGCTTCTGCATGTTTAACTAGTCAACCCGCCCTTTGACTGGTCAAAGGAGGCGCTTAGGTAGCACTTGTGCTGGTTGAACAACCAAACGCCTTGCCCTGCCCACTGCCTTTGGCAACATAGACAAAAAGAAGATGCAAAAGAGTGATATGGGAAAGCAGTATACCTCAGGGTGACATTGTCTGGAAGAGTTAGATCTCCGAGAATGCTTGAGAGTGAATTGTTCCTCAGATCACTGCATTTTGATTGTGCACAAAAAGGAGAAAAGATTAGCTGAAAGTAATGTTTTGAAGAGGTGGATTAACAATTTAACATATGGACGAGGTTCACTCTAAAACAAATACAAACACATAATTCAATTTTATCATCTTTATGCAGTTGTAGGCAATCAATGATTGCATGACCGTATATGATAAGCCGAGTTTCTTTGAAACCTTACAGTTTAAGTCTAGCATTTGTACTGAAGGACTTGTTTTGCCATATGGTAGCAGGGATGGAACCATTCAAAAAATTGTTCTCCAGCGACCTGAAATAGATAATAACCAGAAAGTCATATCCAGAGTACATAGAAGAGCATCCACATACTAGTCCACTGAGAGAGTTGTTTTTAGATATAACAAACGGCATTACACTTGTAACCCCATAAGAGGAAATAGAAGGAATGTCAAGAAGCTTATAGATTCTCACAGTTTCTGAAGAAAAGGAAGATTGGAGAAACTTCCCGGGATGGATCCATTAAGATGGTTGTCTGACAAATCACTGTGGTCAACAAGAATGAATTTTTCAACATGAGTACATCTTCATTTTTATTCTATTTTGAACAACAAATTTTGACAAGATTACAAATTGCCATTACATACATAGTTGTCATGTTATCAGAAAGCTTATTTGATGGTATTGATCCAGTTAGATGATTCCAGCTAAGATCCCTGTCAAATGAATCCAGGATTCAGCAAAAATAAGTTAGAGTGCAGCAAGAACAGAACGAAAATAATAGCATTAGAATGTGAAGACCTTAATACAGCCTATGGGAGGTGAACGCTAAGAATCTTCAAAACAATAACCAAAACTTACAGATAGTATAGGTTTGGAATCCCACTAAGATCAGGAATAGCTCCCTGCAAGTTGCAATTCCTAAGACTCCTGCCAATTTGGAGAGAGCATAATAAAGCATCGTCAGCTGAGATTCCAAGTGTATATAGGCAACATACTGCTTATACTTTTTCTTTTTAAAATGGTATGTAGCATTTGTACCTCCTAATTTTCATTTCAAATTGTGGCTAAAGAAGCTGATTGGATGTTTACTAGAAAGAAGCCATCCAAGTTATTCGCAAAGTTGAACCAGACCACCTGACTCCTTTGGTGTCAAGGTCTTAGTTACTATATTGTTAATTATTTGTGTATTATCCATAATTAAACAGCCAAAGATATTGTCTCCTAAAAGAGACATTAAAGGAGGAAATTGTATCTATCTGTTTTTTTTTTTCGGGAGTGATTAATAGAGGTCACATGTCATATGACTAGATTCATGCAAACACTTTTCTGCCATAACACATAAATTCCGAGGCCTAAAAGGAAGCATAATCTTTTGCCAGAAGAACACTGGGCAGTACCAAAGGCAAACTTTGATAAAATACTTACAACTTTATTAATTTGGAAAAGTTTCCATAAGTGGCTGGAATTATAGAACCACTGAAGTTGTTGTTATCAAGTTGACTGCACAGAGGGGAAAAATTGCAAGTCAAAACAAATGGCAATATGATAAACTATGACGCACATACCTAACCATTACACATGTCTTTAAGGTTTTAGTAAACATCTAGCACCATCAAAGGAGTTGAAAGTTCATACCATCATTCATGAAGCACAATGAATCATGCAGAGACGCAATAACAACAACTGAGATTTAAGTGAAAACTAAATTTTAAGCGTGTGGAGAGAACATACAGAATGGTCAATCGTGGCAACTCTGATAACTCTGGTGGAAGATTTCCAGACAAGTTATTATTATCCACAAGCCTGCAATAAATTATTTTATATATTAAATACCATTTATAACCAGTTAACAGCTTTCATATAATAATGAGCTGAACAAAAGAAATATGGCAGATACTATAAAAAGAGATATATCTATATGAGCTCACAGATGAACAAGAGTGGACAGTTTGGAAAGCTCAGATGGAATTTGACCACTAATCGAGTTGTTGTTCATGTGGCTGCAATAGTCAGATATAAGCAGATAAAATGAGTAGACTAAAAATAAACTCCCATGTAAAATGAAGTTAACATTTGGGTTGATAATTCACTTACA
>SKCR01027346.1:0-49013 GCA_019454045.1 Zanthoxylum bungeanum | reverse complement strand
ATACTAAATTTAATAATTAACTTTTTGCTCAACTGCGAAAACAACACTCTTGATTTTGAAACTTATTTTTCTTTCTCAATGAAACGAGAGAATTAGGGTGTGTTTGATAGAAAGTATTGCATGAAGAGTATAAACTATCTTATTAGTTATGAAACAAACACTAGAATATAAATTAGTTACAAAAAATAATCTCATATTGTGAAATTATGGTTTTGTGAACATTAATGCTAGTGTTAAAGATTTTAACGTTTGCGGAATATAATATTCCACCAAATGGAGCCTTAATGTCATCAGAAAACTGTGCTGTAACTACCATCCATTGCTTATTACGGCACTGTAGTCTGAATATTGCCATTTCAGATTAAGTTTGAACACACAGTATATGCTTTTTTTCTCTTGAAGATGTGTCTAAATATAATTTCAAGAAGAAACTCCTGCTCTCTGCTTTATACATAGCAAGATATAAGGTTTACAAGCATATAAAGGCACTGTTTGATAGTTTGATCTATGGTGAAACAAAAAAAAACATAATTTTTAAATTAATTGTTATTTCTTTGAAAACTTGAGTTTTGATACCATTAAAATCTTAAAAAACACACAGTAATTAATCAATTAAGATAAGACAAAATTATTTATTACTGTTTATGAATCATTATCTATGAGCCACACTTTTTTTAATCACAATATTAAACATAGGGAAAGTCACAATTTACAACCCAAAATTTTGTTGCCAAGACAGCGTAATAAAAAAAAAAATGATATTCTTACAAAAATGATTACAACAAAAAGGTACAAAACGACAGTATCGCTAGCCGTCTTAATATGATTTTAACATCAAGATAAGGAAATCAAAAATGCATCTACGAAACTAATGAAATATTGCCTCGTTTGCAAAGTTTTAAAATACAATTAAGTATATGCCACAAAATTTGGAACAACAATAATCATTTAGGAATTGAAAACCGGCTCACAAAAGCATAACCTTTGATTGGAGCAGCACCTCAATTATTATTACACCGAACTCGCCACTCTCTTTACTAATGAACTCAAAAATTTCTACTCAAGATCTTCATCAACAAAACCAATCCTTCTCCTAGTACCCCCCAATTGATTCAAATCTTCATCAATGACTAATCCTTTCTTAGCAAATTCCCAAAGATATTTTTTCATGAAATTCAAAATCTAGAAAAACCTATAATGCAAACCTAGTGAATCCACGATTCAGTGGCGAGCGACGACCAAGAACCGACTACGGCAAGTCAAAATAATAAAATCTGCCCCTTCTAAAAGATAAAGCAATACTAAAGTTATCATTTTAATTTATTGTTTTTATTGTTGCCACGTGTTTAAGGATTATGAAAGTGACTTGCATATGATGAAGACATGATGAAGCCGAATATGAAATGATGAAACCGTAGCTTGTAACGAAAGTGTCAAGGAGTTGTTATGGTGATAATTAGATGTTAGATAATATAGCATTAGATAAATAATTGTGCATGTGTGTTGCAATCTGAATCTAGAACTGATCAGCTACGGAAGCATGCCATTGATAGCTAAGGGCCGAAACAAGGTTTTGAACCAAGGTTCTGATGCAAGAATCATACCCTACCGCAACCTCAGAATCAAACTTTACATTCAGACCATACCGCAACTCAGATTCAGACTGTACATTCAGACCATACCGCAACCCTCTACTCCAACCTAAGAGTCAGATTCTACTGCAACCTCAAAATCATACTCTACATTCAGACTCTCCACAACTTCAACATTGGAACCTCAGAATCAAACCCTACCTCACTCGGCATCAGAACCTCAAAATCATATCCTAGAATCAAAATGAGACAAGTGGCGCCATAATTTAAATATTCAAAATATTCAAATATTGGAGCCATAATTCAATATTCAAATATTAGAATTTAGGCGCCAAATCTGACTATAAATAGAGAGCTGGTTTTAGATTACATATAATAATAATTCTATATCATTTTGTAATCATTCTAATTAATGAAAATGTAGTCTCTTGAGCATTTTCGTTTTCCTTTACTTTCTTGTATTTTCTTATTTTCCAAACAGCAAATAAATCACCAAGAACAACTCACTTTCATGGGATTTTCCACCACGTGACATGTTTTTATTAGGTTAGTGAATAATGTTGTGATTGTTTTATCTTTATCTTTAAAATTATTAAAAAAAGACTTTTATACTGCTGTTTTGTACCCTTTGTTATAACCATTTTGTAAGAATATCATTTTTGGCGTAATGAACTGTTCAGCTACCAAAGCCCCACCTTAATCTGCCAAAGCATTACAATTAGACTCAGTGGGAAACACTACCTAACCCACCAGGGAAGCACAACTCCATGTTGCTAACTAAAGCACCAATTAATGATGAGTGGTAATTATATCACTATTTCCAACTCATTTAACCTAATATTTTGTATAATTTCTTGAGTTTTGTGAATATTTTGAAATATTTTGTAGATAAATAAAGTTTCAGGACATTCTGGAGGTGATTTGGGGCCAAAACAGTGAAAATTGGACAAAAAGTGCATTTTGGTAATTTGTCGTGTCGTGACGCCTAACGTGTGCCGAACAGTGCTAACGTGCGCCGGGTCCACAAGTCAGAATCTGAGAAAAGTTTGACTTTGCTAACGTGCGCCGTGCCACGTGTCATCATCACAGCCGATCTGCTAACGTGCGCCGTGCCACGTGTCATCATCCTACGGTGCCGACAGTCACCATCGCCACGTGTCGCCACGTATCACTCGTGTCTGCCACGTTATCATCCACATCACCGGTTGACCGAGTCAAAGTGCCACATCATTGCCACGTCATCATCAACCAATCACAGCGTGCTACGTGTCGCAATTCTATGGTGCCGACAGTTAAAATTTTTCTTTTCTGCATGTCGTGTGTTTTATTTCAGCATTTTTATCTTCCGCATTTTGTGTGATTGTGTGTGCTTTAAAATCGCAAAAAAAAAAAAAGGGTCCGATGATTTGATTGTTTGTTTAGTTAAAAAAATTTAGGAAAAGATAAATGCTAATTTCACTTTTATCCCTAATTTGAATTTCATATCTAGGTCAGATTCGTGAGCACTTAAGAAAATAGTCTTCTAAGCAGTTAGATAAAAAGGAATTAACAAGATGACTAGTTAAAATAATCGGTGGTTAATGAATGACCGTTTGCCTGAGTTTCTGTTTCTGTCTGCAATTATTATGTGAGGTATGTAAAAAATAAATAAATAAATAAATAAACTAAACCAAGCAAGTACTTAGTAACCGGGCATCTTGCCTCAGTAAGCAGTGATAGTTCGCGTCAAACGGAAAAGCTTGTGTTAGTTTATTAAACATCTGAGATCCGGGTGATTAAGTTCGTAGGGGTGTTTTAACACCTAGTGCCCCAAAACCATCTGGTTTGGGAGTCACTGGCTCAAAGCTCGCTACATGAATCAAAGATGTTGTATATAAATAAAAAAAATCAGAAAAATCACACACCTCACTTGTGCTGATTGTAGTAGACAGAACAATTTTAGATACTCAGATTGGTTTGACCCATTAACTACTGAGAGTTGAGACGAAATCACCAAGTTGACAACTTAGAATCGAAGCTGTTTGCAGAATTATTCACACACACTTTGAGTCTGATTTAGATATGTTGTTCAAAATAAAGGATTTTAGTTGGTATATGCGTTTTGAAAGTTCCTATAACTTTGATGCTAGACATTCTCTGAGGACGTTGTTTATATATCTATTATTTTATCGTTTTGCTTTTGTGTGTATTAGTTTTACTTTCTTTTTACTTTTGTAAAAATGTTTGTGGGTATCATTACTGTAAACCCTCACGAGACTACAACTCGTCCACTATGGACAACTACGGGTTTAAAGGCTTGTTGCTTACGCTAAATGCAACCGTGATCCCTACGAAAGTGGCTTAGTTAAATTTTATTTTAAAGATGTTTATGTCATTTTATTATATGTTTTGCTCGAGGACTAGCAAAACATTAGATTTGGGGGGTGTAATGAGTGGTAATTATATCACTATTTCCCACTCATTTAACCTAATATTTTGTATAGTTTCTTGAGTTTTATGAATATTTTGATATGTTTTGTGTTATTTTGTAGATAAATAAAGTTTCAGGATATTTTGGAGGTGATTTGGGGCCAAAACAGTGAAAATTGGACAAAAAGTGCATTTTGGTAATTTTTCGTGTCGTGACGCCTAACGTGTGCCGAACAGTGCTAACGTGCGCCGGGTCCACAAGTCAGAATCTGAGAAAAGTTTGACTTTGCTAACGTGCGCCGTGCCACGTGTCACCATCACAGCCGATCTGCTAACGTGCGCCGTGCCACGTGTCATCATCCTACGGTGCCGACAGTCACCATCGCCACGTGTTGCCATGTGTCACTCCACGTGTCTGCCACATCATCATCCACATCACGGTTGACCGAGTCAAAGTGTCACATCATTGCCACGTCATCATCAACCAATCACAGCGTGCCACGTGTCGCAATTCTATGGTGCCGACAGTCAAAATGCCACGTCATCGCCAATTATTGACTCACTTATCCAAAATCGACACGTGGCGGATAAGAATCTGAGCCGACGAATCAGAAGCCGCCACGTGTCGCAATAATTGAGCTCCCAACCACCTTGCCACGTGTCACCTTATCACCTTATCCAGAATCTGAGCCGACGAACCAGAAGCTGCCACGTCGACACAATCCAGCGTCGTGACGCGAGCTGGGTGTCGCGATGCCAGACCCCTACTGACGCCTATAAATTCAGCTCAATTTCAGTTTTCAAATCATGCCTTCCTCGAGTTTTGTAAGGACTTTAAGGATTGCATCTTGTGTGTTTAAGTTTTTGTAATTTAAATTTAGCATTTTTACTTTTAGTATTTTTAATTATGCACTTTTACTTTTTGTAATAAAGTTTTATTTATTTTCTTTTTCTTATTTTATGTTCAATAGTTAATTTACCGCTGAGGTAAAAGGTGAAACATTTAATATAATTATCTAGGTAAATCTCACTTAATTATAATTTAACCGGATTAATTAATGTCAGACTTTATTACCGCCTATATGGTCGGTTTAAATATAAATTACTTTACCGCCTATATGGCTGGTCTTTATGTGACAGATAATTACCGCCTATATGGCTGGTGTAGTTGGACTAAATGGATTACCGCCTATATGACAGGTTTTAAATGTTTAACATTATTAATTCCTGAGAAAGCAGAACATAAAATAATTTATATATTATAATAAGTGAGATTCCTAGATAAGAAATATTAAATGTGGATCCTCTATCCCCCAACATTTTATTTTATTCTAGGGAAGTGATGAAACACAATATTCACACTTAATAATTGATTTTCTTTTTATTGGATAATTCTTTAGTTTGTTTATTGAGTCTTAAGCTTAATGTTTCTTGTTGTCTGATCACCAATAAGATTGATGTGGTAAACTTAAAATGAACTAGACATGAGAATTTTAGGTTTCAGCCTTAGATTCAATAGCCCACGATCTTCCTTGAGGATAGATAACCCTTTAATAGATTTCCTTACAGGATAGACATATACCTGTCGGGCGGGGGTAGCCATAATTGGAACTTAATCTTAAAGAAACCAGGTAATTTGGTTGACATAGACATATGGTTCAATTGGGTTATACTAGGTATTTGCGTCTGACCATCGACAAAGGCTTTTTCATATTTTCGTGTTACAGGTTAGCAAACTGATTTATTACACATATATAAAAGAATCAATTCATCTTTATAATAATATTGTGTGGAGTCACGACCCTAGATCTTTGAGTCTTTTCTTTTATTTTCCTTGGTATTTTCTTTTGAGTCTGTTTTTTTTTTAATTAGCAAATCCACATTCAACCAACCAAAAGCAATCAATTTCATTCTCCCTATAATTAGATACCTGTAAATAAATAGTATCAATAATTAATAACAACAGTAGGAATTAAGTCTTTGTGGGATCGATATTTTTATCGTGCGCTTGCGTTATACGTGTGTGTTTACGTCGGACAATTAACAAGGACGACTCTGAATACTTGAGCTGAAAACAGACATGTCGTTCAAGCAGCGATCATCAAACTGTCAAAAATGGATGGCGCTTTAGAGCTATGCTGTTAAAGGCATCGCTCTTGTGTGGGTTTTTCAAGCAGCCATCTGCGGCACTTGGGCGACGCATTAGGTTTTGTAAGTTATGATTTCTTATATATTTGATAAAATTATGAATGTTTGATTAGTCAATCAGCTCTTTGACTGGTCAAAGGCAGCGCTTGAGCGGATTGAACTATCAAAATACCTTACCCAACTTACTGCCTTTGACAGCATAGCTTCAGAGCATATCTTCCAAACCAACATTCTAATAAATATTTCCTCTCCCAGACTCCACCATACAAGACATTAACCAATAGGACAATAGACATTTCGAAGAGCTATAAATAACATAAGCTACTTTGCGACTACCAAGCAATTTAACACTATTGTTGATTTAAAACAGTAATAGCTGGACGTTGTCTAACAACATTCAGCACACCTCTTGCAGTTACCTGTTAATGGCGGAAAACAAATACCTGTCAGTAAACTGTAGCGCTGAATTAAGAGGAAGTATCTAAGGGACCCTCAATCATGTACGGGTTTACCTCAAAGAAGGAATTGAAGTTTAATCGCAAAAGAAATCGTCTCAAAAATAGGACTCTCTGGCTCTTAGCAAGTCTGGTACTTCTTAATATACTGTATAGGGAGTTTGATTTCTTGTTAAATTCCTAAAAGACGTCAGTTAAGAATCACTAGATTTATGGTGGCAACATCAACTCAATGGGGTTACCCGAATTCGAAACATACAGAGAATGGCCAAATTGAAAATTCCTAAATAGTAGCATTACAAGCACAATCATATAATAAAAATTGCAAAATTATAGGTACCTCTGTTATATGTTCCAATTCAGGTGTAGTTGCACTGCTTTCTTGATTCTCAATGGTCCAGCAGAATTGGAGGCAAAGTTTCATTATGCTGTCCATTATCCTCGATACTGAGCCAAGGTCCAAGAAAGAAAATACCTGTAGGAAATGATTCTAATGTAGGCATAATGTTGCAAATACCAATCTTTGAACAGATTATATGACTGGGTTTCAGAGTAATACCAGCAGCTACTTGAAATTGAAGGTCCAACTAAGCATTTTAATTCTTCTTCATTGAAGGGAAAAAAAGAAGAAGGAAGAAATCAATTAGGGGCAACCGCGTATAGAACAAGGCAATGCAAATATGCAATAGTCAAGAGTCACGACTAGTATATGAATATGAGTTTGCAAAGTATTCCATTGAGATTCAATCACATCAACCTAAGAACAAGATGGGAAACATAACTCATTAATGATCAATAACATGAAGAGTTGGCAGTCACAAGATTCATGAGAGAATAAAGATATAAAAAATAAATTTGGACTCATTTAATGGAGAAAAAGCACCATGCTCCAACTGATTTAGACGTTTAAATCCAAATCTCATTCTAAGAGCATCTACTGTAGCAACTCGATCAAGCTCTCTGTAGTAAAATCCTAAAGTAATGATTTTCTCAATAAGATCCTTGCAGCGGCCAATAGCAATTAATCAATTTCAGTTAAATTTCACGCCAATTTTGGCTACGTCATGACTCATGAAAGAAACCCTAAAAAGAATTAAATTAGTAAAATAAAATGAGGACATTTATTTTGTTTCTGATGAATATACCGTTCACTGGGTTCGATGGAGGAGAGATATCAGGAGCGAGCTTAAAGGTGCGTTCATCGGAGATTGGAGCGTCGGCGAGAGAGTTTTGGTGCGCGACCTCGGAGATTGGAGCGTTCATCGGAAGATTATAGGTTTGGGATATTATCTTGAGTTATTATGTTTGAATAGAGAGATAGTTTTTTTTATATGAATCTGAAATAATCGGGGATTTTACATATTCTGTTTAAACTCGAAATTAGTGATTTAACGGTACAATTTCCAACGATTTCAAAAAAAAAATTATATAAGCTATCAAAATATTTCAAAACGGAGAAATGACAACAAATCTCAAGTTCAAATCTGGATAGTATTTTTATAAGAGTTTGAGACAATATTGATTTACCCACACATCTATATCGATGTTCAATAATCCAGGTATAGATTACGTATGGTTTCTCTGATTTTAAATAAAAAAATAAAAATAAAACAAACAAACTTGTAACGAGAAGATTGTTGAAAATCACTCATTCACTTACCATTTTCAAAATTTTTTATTTTAATTTATTAATCAAAAACATTATTTTTGGATTAAAATATAACACTTCAAACAAACTCACCTTAACATTCAATTCATGATCATTATCAAAAACATTATTAAGATTGAATCATGCATTTTTGGGTTTAAGTCCCTAGAGTGAAGACTGGAAATTAATTAAAATCCGGCAAAAATAATTGAAACTCTACATAAAAATGAAACAATATAGGTTGTTGACATTGGATTTTCGTAAAAAGTCAAGACCCGTCTCATTAAAGAAACATACTTCTAATCTTAGTTCAATTAACTCAAATCCTAATATAAATCTTATTGAAATGCGATAACCTAAATGTATAACAAGGGGGATTTTGAGACTAGATCTACATTGAATATGTGTTCACTGAAACTCATTGTAATTCTGCTAAAATAGTAAAAAATATTCTCTTCTTCTTTCATGAACACAAGTCAAGTGCGGTACCACGTAAATCCTCATGTTCTTTAGGTTTGATTTCGGGAAAACATCCCGCCTGTATTTTCTCGAATGAAAATATGGTGTCAACTTGGGTGGATATTTATGTGTTTTTTGGATGAATTTTGTATAAAAAGTTAGTTTTTATAATTTATTACAATGAAAAATCAACGTAAATGCTTATCGTAAGTTTATAAATCAAAAATTAAAATTAAAATCCAACAAAAATAATTGATTCTCGATTTTAAACACGAAACGTAAAAAAATTATATGGCCGGTGGTTGTTTCGAGCGCCCGCTGAGCGCAAGCGGCCACCGTCTAGTAATTTTTTTGGGCGCTTAGGCGGCCACAATGAATATGCAAAACCAATAATTCCCATAATTAGCATGTTCCAGCGAGAACATGAATGTACGTCACCAAAATATTCGATTCGGACTTAAACGAAATAATTAAAATCTCTAACTATTTTAGATTCTTACAAAAAAAAATACACAATATAAACTCGAACTTATAACATAACAATCAAATTCCATATCAATAATAAAAGTTTGTTCGTTAAAAAAAGAAACCCAATGTGTTTTTTTTAAATCAAAAAACAAATTTGTTTATTAGAAAAACAATTTAATACCCGGGTCATGTACCTCGGGGTGAAAATGACAATGATTACCTACCCACCCAAGCACTGGACTCTCTGCATTTTCTTCGTTTGCTTGCTTTCCACGAAATTTTTAAACAGAAAATTAATTGACCACGTGAGCATTAATAATAATTTTATTATAGTTTAAAATGCTTATAATTAAATGCTTCTTCTAATGTTGTTGGTATGTTAAGGCAGGTTGCAGAAGAAACTAATCAAAATTCCCAGTACTGGCCATTGATACCCAGAATTTTTAATCTTTTGCTCTTGCCAATGTTCTGAAAAAAGACAATGCAATTGTAAACAGATAGTAAAGAAGTGGAAAAATAAAATTTTAATGCATAAAAAAGAGGTATAAGGTTTTTACATGAAGCTGAACCCGCATCCATTAGCTAGAAGCTCCATTCTTTCCGGAGTTACAGAGATAGAGAGGAAAAGGTGATGACTGATGAGTCCATGTTGGAGAAGGAGAGCACGTGCAAATGATTTAAATGACAATTCTGAAAGAAGCCAAAGGTGGTGTTTGCACGTGCCCTGCTTCTCCAACAAGGAGACACTCACCCACTAAAACCATACATGGCAGTTACCTTTTTTTACATATGTGATGGTGAAGAAGAAGCCTTGTGTATTTTTTTTTATAGGCGAAAAGAAAGGGAGAGCGTGTGTGTGTTTCTTTAAAGGGTGAGGGGAAGAGCAAAGAGTAAATTTTCCAAGCGGAGGGGTGTGGTTGTGTGGCAAATGACGTATGATTTGATTGTCAGGTTTTGAGTTTGAGTTCATTGGTATATTTCTTGTAAGAGTTTGGGGTAGCGGGGATAAGAGTGGCAGTGGATCGGGCCGGGCTCAAGCCCGGCAGGTAAAATATTAGCCTGGGCCAGAGAAAACAAATGCAAATACTATAAACATATTAAAGTATATATATGATTTTATTTTATTTTTGTTCTCGGCCCGGGCTTTTCTGCCATCTCTAGCTGGAGATTTTACCTATTTCGTTTAAACCCAAATCGAGTGATTTGACGGTGAGATTTTTCATGTTTCAAAATAAATAGAAGCGCGCGTAGGGATGACAAAATCCGAATTCGGGTCCGGGTCCGGTCGGATCCGGAAGCAATTTGGTTACCCCGGGTCCGGATCCAGATACCCGGGTCCGAATCCGGATTCGCCCGTTTCCGGATTTTTTAATCCTGGACCCCGATCGTCCGGATCCATGTGGACCCGGGCCGGGTCAAGGTATCATTGCCATGCCTAAGCGTGCGGATAAATTATAAATATTAAAAAATTTATGCTGGCATGACATACAATCATGGTGGGACACAAAAGTAAAGATTGCTAAGGAAGACCAAATAGGAGGTGGTATATCATGTTTCGGGTGTATACACCTTCTCTCTCACACCAGGCGGGCCCCACACAGTTGTGGGGCCCGCCTGTTGTGAGAGAGAAGGTGTATACACCCGAAACATAATATAATTTTCGACCAAATAGAGTCTTGTCTGCTTTTAATTTCATATAAGCCTTAAATTTGATTTGAAAACATATGTTATAAGATCACCCTTCCCATCTAACTCTGGTCCGATATCATTTATAATGACCCGCTAGCCATAACTATTGGACACATCTATCCTCTACCCTAAAAAGTTCAACTAGTTAAGCGAGTGTGATTATTAATATCCTTTCCAAGTGATATGGGACCGTAAAATTTATGGTGGTTTTGTTTCATCAAAGACTTAAAATACTCCATGCTTTTTTTCCAGATATTGATGATCAAAATTTCCTGTAAGAGAAAAAATGCAGTGACTGTTATATAAGAAGCATTGGTTGTAGTGTAGAGAAAGACAATGAAGGGTATGTACAAAGTTTCTTCTTCTTTGCTATGTTGATTCTATGCTTGAACTGAAGGTTGATGAATGGGTATCATTAATGAAAGAGTGGGTCGGTTCTGAAATGAGGATGGGGCAAGTGTTGTTGTCACAGTGAAATCACCATTTTTGAAAGAAACACAGATTAGTCATCATCAAATCTAGGGAAATAAATGCTAGCGTGTGCACTTGGATGGTCTTTATAGTAAATGCTTTATTTGGTCACACACTCATATTTGATTCAAATCCACTCATGTTTCCAAGAAGTTAAGTTTTGTACTATGCTTAATGCATATATTTGACTTTTCCACAGCTATAAGGAACAGAAACAAAAACAAAGCAAAAAAAGAAATTGTGATGCTACAAAAATGGGATGGATTTTATTTCGTTGTTTCTTTTCACTAATGTGTTGAACCTTGAAGCTCAGTTGCTCTTCTGATGGCTATGGGGCAGTTTGATGATCAACTCTTTTGGCAACACATCAATTTTTTTTTTTTTTGAATCGTTGGAAACCCCACTGTCAAACCATCTCTTCCGGGCTTAAGCAAAGCAGGTAAAACCCCCGACTATCCAAGGCTCTTACAAAAAATACATACCCTAGATTCGAACCCAAAATCTCAAGGTGACATCTTGAACCATATAGGTATATCACAACTAACCATATTAATTTCACCATTCCGTAGAACAATAAACAACGTATAAAGTGGAACCATCTGGCTATTGAAGATACAACAATTCGGTAGGGACAATGGACTAATGTCAGTTGCAATCATGCCGGAGCTGGGGTGATGTCAGTATCGAGATTAGTTGGATTAGTGCTAGTAAATGAGATTTTTTGAAAAAAAATAAAAAAAAAAACAAAGAAGAAAGAAGAGTAGAGTTGGTGAACGAATCTTTGTTTACACTTCACAATGCCTTTTGTGTAAAAAATTTGTTGTCAAGTCTCACTTGAATTTAAAGCTGATAAAATTACAACATTTTCATTCTTAAGCTCCACCAAGTGCCCAGGCAGAGATTGAAAGTTGGTTTCTCGACTTGGTGGAGCCTCTCCCCTAGAATCTACTGAGGGACTTGCAAAACCAAATTTGTCGAAACAGAAAAATTAACGAGTAATGGTTTTACAGCAAATACATACACTGACCTTTCATCTAGTTCAACGACCCAGACTGTGCCAATCGGCTAAAGTAGTTCATTGTTTTTCAAGGTAAAGAAAGCGAGAACTTGTTGCAGTCATATTCATACATATAACGTACAAAATGTGACAGAAACCCCAGATTAGCAGACATGACGTCTAATTAGATTGACTACTGCTAGTACTCTATAAGGTTAAATGTCCGCATGGATAATCTCAAATTGCCAATGGTAAATCAACAGAAACCTTGCATCTACTTCTTGGCATAGGTGATCAACAACTGCTGTTGGCCAATCTTCAAACTTTGCAGTTGCTGCATCGCAACTGTTGCTTGCATTTCATCTCCATATTCCACAAAGGCAATCCCTGGCTTTGCCTCCACCATCCTAACCTCCTTAAAACCAGGGTACTGGAGGAAGAACATTTGCAGTGCCATTGGAGTTGTATCATGGGGAACATTCTGAACAAATAGGATGTTATTAGGTGGAGCTGGAGCCTCAGGGATCATAGATTTTGCACCACCTGGATAGGGTATTTGTGATAGCTGTACAGTTTTGGAAAGACGGAGATGGTAAGAATCATGCAGAGAATAATCAAACATCAATCCAAATAAACAAAGGAATCAACTATGCTTCCATTATATAGTTTGTCAGAGAAAAGAATGAAATGCTGCATCGGACAATGCCATCAACCTAAACGGCTAAGACACTTACAGAAGGTGTTGTACCATAGGCACCAGCATATGCAGGATTCGGACCCATTCCTGCTTGATTGGCATCATGTTGCTCTTTCCGTTTTTTACCTGCCGCACAAGACAACCAATAAATCCAGGTTCATACATTTCACAATGTTAATATGATTATGGTGTTGCAACATATAGATGTGAGCTTGTTCCTGAACAAAAGGGAAAAAGTGGTAAAAGATCACCTTGCACAACATGGAGTAACACCTAGCATATGTGTTCTACACTTTCTACCACAATATGTACTAGGCAATGATAATGTTCCACTTTCACTCTCACTTCCATTTTATAACACACAAGGCACAGCAAAGTGGCATAAGCACTTCCCTGAAGAGGATTGGTGCTGTGCGAGAGAGACTTACCCTTTTCCTCGTGCCTTTTTCGTCTTTCACGTGGAACAAAGGTACCATCAGCCTTTGCTATTATATCTGATTTTGATTTTGCATATTGTATTCTCTGCATTACCAACATGGGTTCATCTTTATCTATCAGTAGCCCAGACAAAAATAAAATAAATACACAAAATCTCCTTGTTATGTCCAGACAGGAAGATGATTGCTAACAACTAAAAACAATGTAAAGTATGAGTAAAATCACATGAATACCTCTGAAAATTTTCCAATACCAAGATTACTTGCTTCTAGTCTTCTACTCAATTGCGAACATAACTCTTATGTCACAGACTCACAATCAGCATAAAAATGCAAGAAGTCACCAAAGGGCATACATAGCATTATCACATAATTGGCAATAAATCCAAATCTCCAAAATGATCTTTGGGCAAAACCTCAAAAGGATTAATACATAAGCTCAACTAATTACATATCTCTATGATATTTGATGGAGTAGTTATATCTGATAAGACAGTTACTGTCTTCACTGTCTATATTTGAGTTTTTACTCCTTTTGATAGTATATATATAACTTTATTCACTCGTGTCGTGTGTGTGAGAATATCCAAGCCTGAATGATCAACCACCCAAAACGGGCTGTAATTTGGTGAAAATGTGAAATCTAGGTTTGTCTTTGCCTTTTCATGAAAATCAAACATGTTTCGAATAAATACAAAAGCTACAATCAAAGACCACACTATCAGACAGGTTGTGAGGATCAAACATCACATCTCTCAATAGACGGTCACCACAATGCCCTAGTAAAACCCCTTCAAACCAAAACACCAAAGTGCACATTCAAGCATAAAAGTTAATACAAAGCCGTTACGGCACTCACTCATCCCATTAACCATGACTTGTTAGGTTAAGGAAGCTAGCAATGCAACACAACTCTTCCTAATGTACGCCAGGGTCCATGACACAATATTTACTGCATTAAAATAAAAAGCTAATCCAGGAAGGTCACTACCCACATAAGACAAGAATCTTAGCAAGAATGAAAGACCAAATTTCTACAATTAGCAAAAATTTCTATCAAATTCCAGCAACAATGACTACAAAAATTGTCAAAAAAAAAAAAAACAGAATCAATAAATAGATCACTCTTAAGTCTTAACTAAACTCCCCAATTCTCAAGCAAGTTTTAGACCCACAGAAACATGAAACTCTAAAACGACGTCGTACCAAAGGCTTGTCATAAAAAGGGAAGCCCTGCATATTTTTAATAGCAGCAGTGGCGGACGAGACGTTCTCGAAAACGACCCAAGCTTGGCCTTTGTGTTTCAGCGTCTTGAATGCTAAAACCTCCAATATCGTCCCGAATTGCTTGAAAACGGCCTCCAGTGATTTCTTCAACTCTGCATAATCACCGACCAAATAATTTAACTACATTAATTAAAAATAAAATAAAATTAACAGTACAGTACAGTAAATTATGAGGGAAAATCGTGAGACTTTACCGTCGATTTTGATTTTCTCGTTGAGGTTGTTGATGTAAATGGTCATGTTTGGAGGGATTTCGTTGCCTTGATTTCCCGCCTCCGGCTCCATCTCGTCGGTTGCCGTTCGCACTTCGCTGTAAAAGATCTGTTTAGGAATTTAAGAGGGTTTTGTGTGTGCAACTGCGGGTTGCCGGTGTGGGCTATTGGGCCTGATTTTCCTTATTATATTGTGGGCCTAAATATTTGGGCTCTGACTTTTATAACAGGCGGATTACTTAATACAGTCATAATATTTGTAAGTACAGCGACATTACCAATGTTAAGAAGTCCGGCAATTGTTTTAGTTGCAAAGCATTAATATTTTTAAAAATATAAAAACGAGATTAGCCGTAATAGTTTCTTAACTTGCCATGTAAGCATTCTCATGTTTATGTTTTATTGGCCTAATATTTTGTCTCATATAATATCTTACTTCTCACTGTCATCCTATAAAATTTTCCGTTTTATTTTAAATGAATATTTCGATCGCATAAAATCACATATTCACATTTAAACAAAATCTCAATCCATTTCTCTCAGTTTTTTTTTTTTTTAAGAGTAGACCCTAAGTACTTCAAAATAGATCCGGCCAAGGTTCCGGTTCGGAATCGGAACCGAACCGGTTCTGAACCGGAACCGAATCGGAACCTAACCGGTTCGGTTAGGGTTCTCACCCTGACCGAACCGGTTGGAACCGCTGGAACCGAAAGTAAAAAAAAAAAAAAAAAAAAAAAAAATTATTTACTTGGAACCGTAAGGTTCCACAAGTAAATCTCAATTTTTTTTATTAATAATAATGAGGTTTAAAATTGCAACCTTTAGCACAATAATCAATTTTTAAGGAGGTTTAAAAATCTTCTTTTTATAACCAACTCTTGGTTATTGACTTCTTTATATAAGCGATGTGTGACACAATAGCCAAGTAACAAATATCTCACATCGCTTATATGAAGAAAACAGTAGCTAAGAGTTGGCTATAAAAAGGATTATATGTTAAAAGAATTTTATAAAAAATAATTCTATAAAAATGATGTGATAGTTGAAAAAACATTACGATTATAGAATTTTTTTTTTTAAAATTATTATTAAAAAAAAAAAAACCAAAAGGGGAACCGTAACCGAATCGACCGGTTCAGTTCCGGTCCGGTTTACGGTTCCGGTTCCACACTTGTGGAACCGGGAACCGGCCGGTTCGATTCGGTTCCGAACCAGAACCGAACCGCCGGCCGGGTCTACTTCAAAACACCCACTTCCTGAGATTTGATTGGTCACCATTTATTATTATCTGTCGTATTATGTGTATAAATTTTGTTAAACTGACGCATCATTTGTTTAGTTGCTAACATAATTAGTTGGAAGTCTTTAGATACTAAAAATACTTAATTGATTGTACTTATAAAATTATTGAACAGAATAACATCCAAGGTATATAAATTAATAATGATATGTGTACACTCAAATGACACACTCAATCTAATTTTTCATTTTTTTTTCAAAATTTTAAACATAAAGTTTATCATTTATGTGAACACTTACTATTGTGTTTGTGTCTGTTTATAAACTGACTAGAGACAAGACAAAAACATTTATCTTTTCATTGAATTTGAATTCAATACTAAATTAAACTGTACTAAATTTTTCATAATCTTCAATCACCCGTGCTTTAATAGTAATGTACAATTAACATTTAGATACATATAATTTTTAATAATTATCTATTATAATTTATATAAAAAACTCAAGACAAAATACAATTCAACACCGAATCAAATTCCCTTTTGGTTATGACCCCTAAAAACCAGCATAGTTGTGGAGGAGGAAGAACTACGCCCCTTGTGAAACTATGACCCCGACTCCTGTGATAAAACCAGAGACATATTCTAATCTATGTTAAAACATACAGACTATAACAAAGAGGAGAATATGTCATCATCAACTGTGACTGTTCTGAGATAAGGATGGAATGGATCAAATTGGCTTTGTAAAAGTAAGAGATGTTCTATCTGATCTTGAGGTCTTAAATTCGAATTCAGATAATACGTTTATTATAAGAGTTTTGGAGAGCCGGAGATTTTACCTGTTCCGCTTAAGTCCGAAATGAGTGATTTGACGGTGTGGTTTCCAACGATTCAAAAAAAAAGCAATAGATATCGTTATCCGTACATAATTGAATCTTATAATGTTATTTTTTTTTTTTTTAAGGTTTGAGAGTGTTACTTAATTAATTTTTTTAAACATATTATGAAAATATTTTAAAATAATTTTAATTTTAAAAAATAATTTTTAATATGATTTTACTCACTTTCAAACAGGTTCTTTAATTTGTATAAAATGGGGTTTAAAATGTTTGACTGACAATATTGAGCGAAATTGTTGCAATACCAAATTTAAGAGGTGGTATATCATATGCTGTGGGGCTCGCCTGCTGTGAGAAAGATGACATATACACCCGACACATAATATAATTTTCGCAAAATTTAGACCATCGATTTTCACATTTACAAATCTTTAGATGAAGAAGACATAAAATGTATTGGGGGCCAAAAAAAAACAAACATCAGAATAAATAGTTTAGTATTTTATGATTTTGGTACACGTCAAGAATATATCAAAGTCACTTTCTTAGTTAAATAATAATAAATATTATATTATTATAAGCACCTACATCCACTTTCTTTATCAAATTATTTATTTGAAATAAACGGTATTTAGGATAAGGACACGTCTTGTGATGCTTCGTACGCCGAGCATACAGCGTTCACGATTAAACGTCTCATAAATATGAAAGACTCGTGTAAATGATAAATCGGAAAAATTAAGCACGTTTAACGAAGAGTTTTCTCTCAACTGTGCATATATATAAATGGGCATACTGCCTTAATTTTTTATTTACTACTGTTAAGTAAAAATAAAAAATAAAAAAATTCATCTTCTTCATCTCAAAGATCCTTTTTTATCTTATGAAAATGGTTGTTCCCATGATAGAAAACCAAACTACGTACACGAGGAGGTGCTTAACAATTAAACCTGTTGATAGTGATTTTTGGGACTAAAATATCTGAACAGTTCGGTAAGGACAGAAAATGAATTTTCCTCATTGGGAGGACCAGTGCTCGGAGGGTATTGGATGTTCCTCAACCAGACTTAGAGATCGAACTCGGTTTCCTGATCTGACCGACCAGAACACACAGTATGGTACAGATTCAGACACCGACCAAATCAGCGCAGAGACCGACCACAAGAGCCCAGCAGCTCAGCTCAGTTATGTACAGCCTTCGGTACCATGGCAGATGGATTGGACAGTCAGGGTCAGGACAAGAGCAGTTTGGGTAGTTCGGCAGATTATCTTTCCGACCTCCGGAAGACCGACATGTGACCGGGGCAGTTTGGATTTTTCTCTTTGACATACACCGCTGTTTGGGAACACTTTACATGCTGGCTACAGTACATTGCGTGTGGCAGTAGAGAAAACAGATTGATGTGACATGCCGTCAAACAGCTTTGGGGCAGAGAACCCGTCAATCACTCGGAAGATCACGTGGGTGATGTTAGTGAGGCATGGTAACAATGTTGTAACTCTTGAGTATATAAAGAGAAGTTGAATTCATTTGTAGGAGAGAGAAAAATAGACAGGGAAATTTGTAATGAAAAGGGTGAGCACCTCTTGTAAAAACTTGAAAGGCAAACATATCAGTTTCGTGTTGACCTCTCTTCAAACAGGTCGGCCGAGTTAGTTTTCGTAATAAAAACAACCCCTCACTTTGTGCCCGTGGACGTAGGTTGGACTTGCTCCGCCGAACCACGTTAAAACTCTCATTGTCGACTTTGTGTGTTTACTTTCATTTTTTTTGTATTAGCCTTTGGTCTCCCCATAACCAAACAAATTCAAGGTTGAAAGAGGATTATCTCGGGAGAGTTATCTCGAAACTGCCTCTGTGACGAAAATCACTCGTCAACAGTTGGCGCCGTCTGTGGGGAAAGAACAAAAAACAACTTGCGTAGTAAGACAATGGCGGAAGGCGAAAGCCATGGGCCGTTGGAGAGTTCAGCAGCATAATGGTTTGAGAAAATGAGGGAAGAGCTGGATGAAAGGGAATGGGAAGAAGCTGGTCAGAACCGAAAGAGGAAAGAGTTCACAAGAAGAATGAAGGTTGACAGTAGTAGTAAAGATATGGGAAGGAATGCCCAAGTAATTTCGGGCAGCAATGGCTCTCCTTTTTTGGGTTGTAGAATGGAATGTAAGAGGGTTGGCCAACGGTCACTCATTAGGACTGAGTAGTAAAATGAAATGTAACGATGTGGATGGGTGACGTTTGCCGGCCGTAGCTGAACAAGTCCCTCCGGGAGCATGTGCTATACTTGTTCGGCCTACCAGGGTCCTCAGTCCCACAAGGAGGTAGTGCTGAAGGATCGGCCAATGAACTAGTCGGCCAAGGGCAGAGGACGACATCCATCCCCCCTCACGTTCAGCAGTGGCCTCTCCGAATGAGAGGAAATGAGAAAAAGTGCACGAGGAGGGCCATAAGGAGTCTGGACAGAAGACCCTGACAAGGTTCCCAGATTTGCTCGGAATGGTCTTGGAAGGCCCAGTCGGGGGATTCCTGTCAACACGGTTAGTAAGATCTGAAGAAGCTCAGACTAGAAGATGTGTCGGACTGCCAATACAAGAACCAAGAAAATCATTGTAAAAAGTCTCTCTTAAAATGACCCGCAAAGAGTTGTAAGAATGGCAGTAGGTCCTTTGAATATGAATAAAACTTTCTCTTTTGAATTAAAAACTTGTCCATTTTACTTGTTTGTTAATTGAATGTGAAAGCTATGTTGAATATTCTTGGGATGTGCTCGAAGCGAAAGGGTGCTTGGTAGTCAGGACGGGCGCCAAGCTCGCGGCACGCCAATCCCGGGTGTCATTATCAAATCCCCGAGTGGAAGTGTTCCGACCTGACTCCTTCCACATTTGAGGATCCAGAACGCATCAAGGGAGGAGGTACATGTGGGAAAAGCGCGAACCCCTCGCGACACGCCAATCCCAGGTGTCATTATCAAACCTTCGAGGCCGGAGCGTTACTACCCCATAACTCGTATTTTTGAGGAATAGCTAGGGTAAACCGGACCCATGGAGGTTTTTTCCCCTGCGCGTTGACTGGTGACTCCTGTTGAGAACCATCTTGGGGCAAGGCATGTGGACGGCTTAAAAGCCTCCATGACCATTGTTACCTTGGGCAAACCGGACCCAGGGTGGTTTTTTCCCCTGCCCGTCGGCTGGTGGGACCCTTTGTGAACCATCTTGGGGCAAGGCATGTGGACGGCTTAAAAGCCTCCATGACCATTATTACCTTGGGCAAACCGGACCCAGGGAGGTTTTTTCCCCTGTGCGTCGGCTGGTGGGACCCTTTGAGAACCATATTGGGACAAGGCATGAGGACGGCTTAAAAGCCTCCATGACCATTGTTACCTTGGGCAAACCGGACCCAGTGAGGTTTTTTCCCATGCGCGTCGGGTGGTAGGACCCTTTGAGAAACACCCAGGGAAGTTGCACACGGGGTGTCTTCTTCCCCCGTGGGGTATCCGCCTGACCGCCCCAGATCACCGATCTGTAGCCCGGCTAGCCGGGATGCTGAATTGTAAGGTTCAGAATTGTGTTTTGGGAGGCACCAGGCAGGACGCTGCATCGGGGCACCCGAGTTGTTATTCTTTTCGGGTTTGTGTGGAGTATGTGCTAAGTCACCTCCATTTTGCTAATTTTATCTTGTTTCATTTTTATTTTTCGCCAATGCCCGACAAGATGACGCCCACGCCGGGATTCGCAGAGCCTCAGAGGTTGAAAATCTCCCCTCGTGTAAGTCTCAGATGTTCCACATGCTCGGGGCTGGATTCGTTCTGCCGATGCTTTGTTCCACCTTCTCAGGGCTGGATTCGTTCCATCGATGCTTTTTTCCACCTGCTCGGGGCTGGATTCATTCCACCGATGCTTTTTTCCATCTGCTTGGGGCTGGATTCGTTACGCCAATGCTATGTTCCACCTGCTCGGGGCAGGATTCGTTCCGCCGATGCTATGTTCCACCTGCTCGGGGCTGGATTCGTTCTGCCGATGCTATGTTCCACCAGCTCGGAGCTGGATTCATTCTTCCGATGTTATGTTCTACCAGCTCGGGGCTGGGTTCGTTCCGTCGATGCTTTATTCCTTCAACTCGGGGTCAGGTTACGTCCCACCGAGCTCGTATCGTCGGCATGGGGACGGAGCATTCCCCCATGGCCGGATCCTTGTTGGTCTGGGGAGGTAACATTCCCCCAGAGCTAAGTGCTTCTTCAACTCGGGGTCGGGTTACGTCCCACCGAGCTCGTTTCATCGGCATGGGGACAGAGCATTCCCCCCATGGCCGGATCTAGACCTGGCCACGATTCCGGTTCCGAAATCGAAACCGTAATGGACCGATTCGGTAAGGGGTTACACCCCGACCGAACCGGTTGGAACCGTAGGGTTCCAACAGGGACCCTCCCAACGACTATTAGCCGCTGGGGACACCCCAACGGCTATTAGGGGCAGGGAGCCGTTTCCAAACGGCTCCCTGCCCCCTAAATAAAAAAAAAAAAAAAAAAACCTAACGGCCATTAACAAAAATTATAATATATAATTCCTAATATACCCCTAATAACGGTAATAAAATAGTTATATTTATGGGCATTTTCGGTATAAAAAAAAATCTAAAATTCTATAAATATGGGTCATTTTTCATTATTTCAACACACCAATTTCCCAAATCTCTCAATTCCTACAATTCTCTTATTCTCAATTAGTTATTATCATTCTCAATTTTCTTTTTTCTTCTTAATTATTTCTTAAACAAAAAATGGTAAGCTCATCTGAGAACATAATATCAAATATGCCAACCCAAGAGAGCGGCCCTATTGTCGGTTCACAATCACGGAGAAGAGAAGTTAAGTCTCGTTCCTCGAATGTTTTCAAAATTCATTTTCATTTAGACCAAGACGATAAAAGTTCAAGAGTAGTTTGCAACCATTGTGGGATTTCCTACAAATTTTCTGGTGGATACTGCAATATGATAAAGCACTTGGAAAGACATCATGCAGTTGAACTTGGACTTGATACTACGCAAACTCAAATGGTCAGGTACGCATCATCTAGTAGAGGTACGAGTGCTGTAGATTTATTTAAATATTCTGATGCAAAAAATAGAGAAGAAATTGCGAAATTAACTTGTATGACACATCTTTCTTTAAGCTTTGGTGAAAAACTTCATTTTACTAATTACGTGCATAATGTTTTAAATCCTGCTGCATGTAGAATGACTCGAAACACAATAAAACATCATATTTTTAAATTATACAAAGATGATAAAATTATTTTAATGAAATATTTAAAGATATTAAATGTCATATTTCTATATGTTCTGATATTTGGAGTGACAATTGGCGAACACACTCATACATGGGTGTGACTTGTCATTGGATTGATGCATCATTTACCATGCATATACGACTTATTGCATTTAGTGTTTTTGATGACCAACATACTGCTCAAAATATTTATAGAATGATGAATGTAATTTTTGATGAATATGGTTTAGTAGATAAAATTTTAACAATTGGATTTGATAATGCATATACAAATACTACATCCATCAATGATTTAAAAGAAATATGTCAACCAAATTTAGGGGGTCAGTTTTTTCATATTCGTTGCACATGTCATATCCTTAACTTATGTGTTCAAGATGGTCTGCAAAAATTATCACCTTTCATTGATCCTATTAAGACGACACTTAATTGTATTTGATCATATTCTCAAGTTAGGAGAGAATGGGCCAAGTTTGTAAAATTAATGGTATTAAACCGATTAAATTTTCAAGAGATGTTCCAATACGTTGGAATTCAACTTATTTTCTTTTATGTCAAACATTACAATACAAATATGCATTATGTAGGTTTTTTTCTCAACATGTTCAAAATATCACACTTTTTCCTAGTCAATGGGATATTTGTGAAAAAAATTTGGAAAATTTAAAATTTTTAATGATGCTACTTTTATTTTTAGCGGAGTTTATTATCCTACAACACATTTATTTCTTCTTGAAATTTTGAATATTGTTGGTACTCTCGATGAACATCTTGAAAGTAATGATCCTAATGATATTGTTTTGTTAGAAGCCATTACTGTTATGAAGGTAAAATGGTTGAATTATTTTAGAGAAATTCATTTACTTTATCTTATTGCTGTTGTTTTTTATCTTAGATTTAAATTAGAATGTTTGAATAGTGATTTACAAGCTTATTATGGTTATTTAGGAATATTAGATGATATTGATATTAAAAGAATAATAGTGAGATTAAGAAATGATTTAATTGAGTTATTTAATGATTATATTGTATGATATAACTTAGGAACATTAGGTGAATCTAGTAGTAGCGAACCAGTAATTCAAACAAGACTTAGCGCAGGGGATCGTTGGTTACTGCAACGAAATAAAAAAGCTAGGGATACGAAAACTAATAACCCCAAATTAGATAATTATTTATCTACAAATTTCGAGTTTCCTACTGAAAGTTTAGTTAGTAAAAATTTTAAAATCCTTGAATGATGGAACCGACATCAAAATATATATCTTGTTTTATCTATTATTGCTAAAGAGATATTGGCAGCACCTATTTCCACCGTTGCGGTTGAGCAAGCCTTCAGCTTGGGAGGTAATATATTAGAAGCTAGACGATCTTCATTACATCCAAGCACTCTATAAGCAACAACTTGTGTGGATGATTGGACTTGAGCTGATCTGAGACAACAAGAAGATGCCCCCGATGATTTTGAAGACTTGTTCGATAATGCATCTGCAACAAGTACAAGCAGAACCGGAGCTGAAGGATCAACTGATAATGATGATTGATAATTACAAAATTGTAAATTTCCAAAGGGGAAATATCTTAAAATTATAATGGAACTACGTGAGCTTTGATTCATCTCACTTCTGGAGGATACATAAGCAACTTAATTTTTTTTAAATTTAAGTTCAAGCTCTTTAATTTAATAATTTTATTTATTTATTAAATTAATCTAATTTATTTTAAATTATTTTCGAATTTTTTTATATAATTAAAAAAAAGGTTCGAACCGGAACCGAAACCGACCGGTTCGGTTCGGTTCACGGTTCTGATTCCACTTAAGTGTGGAACCGGAATCGAATCGGAATTAACCGGTTTGGTTCCGGTTCCACACTTTAGTGGAATCGGGAACCGGCCGGTTCGGTTCGGTTCCGAACCGGAACCGAACCGCCGGCCAGGTCTAACGCAAAACACGTTTTTGACCGAACCGACCACCTAACACTTATATGGACTGCCCAGGTTAGCCCCAATAGTATTATGGCAGTTCATGGGCAGCCCGAACAGTGTCGAACTCACTGTTTGGACAGACGTCACCCGGTTGACTCATAAGTCACCCGGTAACGCCGTTTTTGGCCGTTTTCGCTTATGTCAACTCGGAAACAATTTCCGGCAATTATTCCAACACCCAAAATACATCCAAAACATTTATAAAATATATTTTTCATCAAAAAAATCATATCCATTCCAGGTCTGAAACAGAAAACGAAATTGCCAATTTATCATGCTTTAAATCTAATTTTTCAACATTAATCAAATTAATCTCAACACCAAATCAAGTCACCACATATGAACAACCCAAGAACAATTCTAAGTGTTACAAGAGTGGTCATAACACTCTAGAATGGCAACATATCATCAAATGATAAAATTGGATACTAATTACACTTCATACGACGGGGAGTCTTCAATGTCGTCTGGACTAGGAGTAGTCCACGTCTTCAACTATGTCATATGACATTGCTTGTAAATTTCAAAACCACAATCATGGTAAATAAAGAAAGGAGAACATTGGTACCTGTCGTCTGGAGGATTTTTCGGGTTACTTAGTCAATGGCTCTTCAATGTAAGAAGCAGACTCTGTTTGAATGAAACAATGAGATATCATTTACTTGCATGTTGTGTCGACTGGGCAAAATGTTGATAATGAAGTCCCATACAGAGGATGTTTCTTTGTCTTATGTTTCAAGTCAACTATACATATTGATGAAGGTACAATGGAGTCTACAGATACCAGATCTGATGGTGGTCTAAGAAGATTTTATTCTGCAACACTTGAAGAAAGTAAATCAGAGTCTACATGACCCGATGAAGGTCCAAGAAAGTCTACACACTCCACTATACTTGATGAAGGTACATGAGAGTCTACTCCTCCCGACCCGATGAAGGTCCAAGAAAAATTTTCATTCTACTATACTTGAAGAAGGTACATCAGAGTCTATACTCCACATGACCCAATGAAGATCCAAGAAAATATACACACTCCACTATACCTGATGAAGGTACGTGGGAGTCTACACACTCCATTATAGCTGATGTAGGTACATGAGAGTCTACACACTCCATTATAACTGATGTAGGTACATGGGAGTCTGGATTTCGACCGAGGTCCACAATCGAGAATTTGTAGGTTGGGGGCATTAGCGATCCTACAAAACAAAGGTAGAGTGAGCGGGAGTAGACTACCCATCGATGTGGTGGGTGCCGGGGGCACTCCGACGCTCAAGTCAGTAGTATGAAATGAGCATTAAATATGTAAAATGTGAAAGCAATGTTTGATGTTACCTTGACCTCTTTGGGTGGCCGTGAGGGCGATGATAAGTGTTTAAAGGGATGAAGTGCTCAGTGAGCTTGTGTCAGAGAGCAGAAGCTTGTAAAAGAGAAGTGAAGCTTCAATGTGAGAAAATCAAGCTCTGAGAGCTTAAGTTGGAAAGCTCTGACTCGAATCATGCTTCCATTTATAGGCAATGAAATACTGCCTTTTTAGTTGGCACATGGAGGTAAGTCCCACAACGTGATCAAGATATAATTATTTAGTGATCAAAAATCTCAGTATGTGGAGGATATATATTATGTTTAGTAAAAGAGGGAAATAGTTGGTAATGATTTGAGGTATGTTTATATTCTGTTTCTTGGTTTGGCTTTACGTGTGCATCCTTATCTGCATGCAAGTGGAATAAGGCATTTTTGGGCTCTGCCCTGGGTTTTCCAAAATAGTATTAAACCCACTAAGTTGGGCCTTTGTTTTTGGGTTTCATTGTTATTTGGGTTCGAAAGAAAATACGTTTTTGCCACTGGCCCAATTTTGGCCTGTACAGTTTGTCTCATACTCTCTAAGTCATGAAATCCTTGACTTGGAGAGTAATTTTATGCACATTGTATGAACACATGCTATGTAAGAGTACCTGCCAAGAATGCAGAATTATGGGTACTTTCCTTTTTATCGTCTGGGTTTAATGTATTATATTCGTGAGGACAGAAGAGCTGCAGAGTCTCTTCAAGCTATTTGGTCAAAATATAGTCCATGTCGTGAATTTGATTCGACATGAGCCATGAGGGATGTCCCCAGTCGATTGAACTTGCTGAATGTTCAATCTGTATTCTACACGACATTGATCTTTTGGATGTTGAATGATCATTATCTTCATTTGACTCGACATGAGTCCATAGGTCGACTGAACCAGATGAAGGATCATGAGTTATGTCTAACAACATTGTGTCATATGGATTGTAGGAAGTCTATTTCTTTATTTGACTCGACATGAGTCATGGGGGATGTCCCCAGTCGATTGAACCAGAAGAAGGTTCATGAGTACACTTCACACTAGATGTGTTGTCTGGACCGAGAGTAGTCCATGTTTTCATTTGACTCGACATGAGTCTATAGGAGATGTCCCCGGTCGACTGAACCATATGAAGGTCAGGAAAATCTCCATACTATTGGTCAAGGACCAGAGGAGTTTTGGAATTTTTCTAGACCAGATGAAGGTCATGTGCTGAACTTGACTCGTCATGAGCCATTAGGGATGTCCCCAGTCGACGGAACCTACTGAAGGTAAAGACAATCTCCATACTACTGGTCAATGACCAGGGGAGTCTTCAAATTTTTCTAGACCAGATGAAAGTCATGTGCTGAACTCGAATCTACATGAGTCATGAGGAATGTTCCCAGTCGACTGAACCAGATGAAGGTTCAGGAGTTTTTTCACACAACATGTGTCGTCTGGACTGTAAGAAGTCCATGTCTTCATTTGACTCGACATGAGTCTATGAGGGATGTTTCCGGTCGACTGAACCAGATGAAGGTTCAGGAGTACACTTCACACTAGATGTGTCGTCTGGACCGAGAGTAGTCCGTGTTTTCATTTGACTCGACATGAGTCTATGGGAGATGTCCCCGATCAACTGAAGTAGATGAATGTCAGGATAATCTCCATACTACTAGTCAAGGACTAACGGAGTCTTCAAATTTTTCTAAACCATATGAAGGTCATGTGTCAAACTCGACTCTACATGAGCCATGGGGAATTTTCCCAGTCGACTGAACCAGATGAAGGTTCATGAGTTATTTCACACGACATATGTTGTCTGGACTGTAGGAAGTCTATGTCTTCATTTGACTCGACATGAGTCTATGGGGGATGTCCCCGGTCGACTGAACCAGATGAAGGTCAGGATAATCTCCATACTACTGGTCAAGGACCAGAAGAGTCTTCAAATTTTTCTAGACCAGATGAAAGTCATGTGTTGAACTCGACTCTACATGAGCCACGAGGAATGTCCTCAGTCGACTGAACCAGATGAATGTTCAAGGTACACTGCATACAACGGGGAGTCTTCAATGTCGTCTGGACTAGGAGTAGTCCAGGTCCTCAACTATGTTATATAGCATTGCTTGCAAATTTCAAAACCACAATCATGGTAAGTAAAGAAATGAGAACATTGATACATGTCGTCTGGAGGAATTTTCGAGTGACTAGTCAATGGCTCTTCAATATAAGAAGCATACACTGTTTGACTGAAACAATGGGAGATCTTTTACTTGCCTGTTGTGTCGACTGGGCAGAAGGTTGGAGGGTGTTTCATTGTCTTATGTTTCAAGACGACCATACATATTGATGAAGGTACAAAGGATTCTACAGATTACCAGATCTGATGGAGGTCTAAGAAGTTTTCATTCTACAACACTTAAAGAAGCACATCAGAGTCTACACTTCACATGACCAGATGAAGGTCCATGAAATTCTACACATTCCATTATACATGATGAAGGTACATGGGAGTCTACACTCCAGACATGATGAAGATCTGTGTGGGTCTCCATTCCTCATTCTACAAGATCTAACATTGGTCAATGAGGGTCTTTACTCTACTAGATCTGATGAAGGTCTATGAAGGTATTTCATTCTCATACTACTATACTTGATGAAGGTCCATGAGACTACTATCAAATGGGCTATCAAATGGACCTAAAGAAGGTCCATGCAGGTCATCACTCATTCTCCTGATGAGGATGTATGAGACTACGGTCGAATGGACTTGATGAAAGTCCAAAGAAGTCATCATTCACTCTCATAGACCTGATGAAGGTCCATGATACTATAATAGATAAACTTGATGAAAGCCATCAATGTCATCTCTATTCTATGAGACTATTGTCGAATGGAGTTGTCGAATGGACTTGATGAAGGTCCAAGGTCATCACTCACTATAGTAGACCTGAAGAAGGTCCACGTGAATCTTTATTCTACCTAACCTGATAAAGGTCAGGAGACTACAGTCGAATGAACATGATGAAGGTTCATGAAGCTATGGTCAAATGAACCTGATGAAGGTCCAACTGAATCTTCATTCTACCTATCCAAGAGATTATTGTCGAATGGACCTGACAAAGGTCCATGAGACACGGTCGAATGAACCTAATGAATATCTATGAGAATCACCAGTCTACTAGACCTGATGAAGGTCTAAAAGAATTTTCATACTACCTAACTTGATAAAGGTTGGTCGATTGGACCTAAAGGAGGTCCAGAAGAAAATTTCATTCTATCTGACCTGATGAATGTCAGGAGACTACGGTCGAATGAAACCTGATGATGTTTGGTCCAAAATTGACCCCATGGGCAAAAAACGACATTACACCGCAAGGCCAGAAGCCCATCAGCAGACTGGGCCCACAGACGAAGATGTCACGCAAGGGTCCAAGCCCGTTGAACATAAAAAAGACCAACAGACACCAGTTACAAAAATCAAGAGAGAATCTGAATTCTTGAATACCACCATGAATTCGACAGTTTTGAAAGGAAGACAAGATCGTCAGTTATCGAACATGAAACATCTGAATTAAACCCTCATTAATAACGACTCCAACGGGCAGATGAGGAATTTCATACCAAGAGACCTATAAAAGAAGAAAGAAAAACAACAAAGGGTCATCTTCAATCAAACTACCCCTATTTACCAAGGCAAGACTAGTACACACCGCTCTCACGGCATACAACCGAATGTTGAGGTATCTAAAAAACCTTAATCTATTTACTTTACACCGATCAGTTCTTAGGCTAACTTGAGCGTCGGAGTGCCTACGGTCTCCCAACACCGGTGGGCAGTAAGCTCCTTATTCACTCTACTTGTTTTGCAGGATTCGCTCGCGCCCTACAAGTTGATAATCTCGATTGTGGACCTCGACCGAAATCAGCTTCCATAATTTGGCGCCCACCGTGGGGCCAACGAGCGAATCGACCAGAAGTAGAACTTATTAACGACATAATCAAGAATGGCCTCAAGCAACGAACTATCCCAGATCCACTAGCGGCACAAATTGCCATGCTCCAAGAGCGACTCAAAAACCTTGAAGAAGAAAATTTAACGATGCGAAATACCAACGAAAGTTTACAGCAAAAGTTAGATCACCTATCATCCGACCCTCTGCATAACCTTCAAGGCCAAACCAGCAATGGTGGAGGTAACCGAAGCAATCCAACTGTTCCACCCATATCAGACGAACCCAATAGCAATCACCCTCCAGCTACACTACAATCAAATCCTCTTGTTGATCAGACCCATCTAATGGCCAGTTCAATCAGGAGAGAAATGGTAGAATTCAAAGAAGCAATTATGTCGCGACTACCAGGAGTAAAGCTCCCAATCAGGAAAAGCAGGGCGGAGCAATTTCAGATACCCCTTTCGATGAATCAATTGTAGCAGTTGAGTTGCCACGGAAATACAACGCTCCTGAAATGAAGCAATATGACGGGACCACAGATCCAGACGACCACGTCATACATTACAAATTCAAGATGATGTCGACCGGCCTGTCTCCGAGCCAGTGGGAGGCTGGAATGTGCAGGTGCTTTGGGGAAACTCTGGCTGGACCGGCTTTGACGTGGTTCATAAATCTTCCATACAGATCAATCAAATCCTACCAAGAACTGGCGGACAAGTTCGTGCAGCACTTTGCAAGTTCGTGCAAGCTGGAAAGGACAACAGACGACCTTAACTCCGTACAGCAGAGAAGAGGAGAATCATTATGGAGCTACGTGGCCCGGTTCAACCGTGAGAGAATAACCATCCCGGATCTCCATCAGCCAACAACAATCGAAGCCTTCAGGAATGGACTTCTTTATGATAGCAGGCTCTACAAGAAATTGACGAAATTTAGGTGCTACACAATGGACCAGGTCATGGCACGGGCCCAGGTGGAGATAAGATGGGAAGAGGATAAAAGAAATAAGAGAAGAGTGGATGAAACAAATGCACGAGTGGACCGAAGGCCTGCGGCATCTAGACGACACGAAATGGATTTCCCGTCTCAAACCGAAGGGAGGAACCAAAATAGAGGCGAACGTCGACCCTTCTACAAGAATATGGACAGACGACCAAGGCCATATAAAAACAGGGAGGAACTACCGGCAAGCAAGCCTCGGCTTCGGACTACAACTTCACGATTTCTCCAGGAGAATTGGTATCGGTGCTGAAGAAGAAGTTGGGGAATGAAGTAAAGTGGCCACCACGATAGGGATAGTTCATCCAAAAAGGACACTAGGAAAGGGTGTGAGTTCCACAAGGACTACGGTCACATGATGGCGGAATGTGTTGCCTTGAGATTAGAAGTTTTGGAACTACTAAACAAGGGTTCTTGAAAGATTTGCTTACGGACAAGGGGAAGGCTACTGACACGAAGGGATGAAAGAGACAGACAGGGAGAAATTCCAACCCCCCGCCCCCGATTGATAACACTGTTAATGTTATTTCTGGAGGATCAGGAGTTAGTGGAGCTACCTATTCAGCAGCTAAAAGACATTCAAGGGCATTGGCCACCAACGCTTCTCACACTTGATGTCTGTAGAGAGAATCACCACAGGTTTGATAATCGGGTTTCCAGACGACGGGGATTCACACGATTTAAATCCTCACCATGACGCATTGGTCATTTCCTACAAGTGGCGAACTTCATGGTCAAACGTGTTTTGGTCGACACGGGCTCCTCAGCTAATATAATCTTCGCCAGTGCTCTAACCGACATGGGTACGGAGTTGGATAACATCAATAGGCGAACGACAGTATATTCGGTTTTAGTGGAGAACAAAAATTCACTATGGGGGAAATACGACTCCCAGTTTATGTTGCAGGAGTCAATAAAATGACTACTTTCCTGTATTGGACAGCCCTTCGGCCTACAATCTGATTATGGGCAGGCCCTGGATTCACGACATGAGGCGCGGTTTCATCTACCTATCACCAAGTAATTAAATTCCCAACTAAATAGGGGGTTCAGGAAATAAAGGGAGATCGTTTGGCGTCAAGAAGTTGCTACCAAATGACCTTGAAGGCTAAAGCTGATCCGGCATAGCAATTACCGTCTGGGCCTAGCGCATCAGAGCCTACTCTACCGAATATTGAGAAGCTCGACGAGGTCCAGATTCATCCTCAATTCACTGATCACAAGGCTTTGGTTGGAGCGGGTTTAGGTCAAAAACTGCGAGCCGACCTGGTAGAGCTCTGAAAAGACGACACGACACCTTCGCGTGGTCACATAAAGATATGATTGGAATTAACCCGGAGCTCATCACTCACGAATTGCATGTGGATCCAGACCACACCCCTGTCAGACAGAAAAGAAGGAAGTTCGCTCCAGAAAGAAACCGGATCATTGACGAAGAGGTGCAAAAGTTACTACAGAACGGAGCAGTTAGAGAAGTGCAGTTCCCGAGTGGCGTTTCCGAGATGTTGTATGTTTGTAGTGGTGAAAAAGAAGAATGGGAAGTGGAGAGTTTGCATCGACTTCACGGATTTGAACAAAGCTTGTCCAAAGGACTCGTTTCCTTTACCACATATTGATTCGATGGTGGATGCAACTGCAGGGCACGAGTTATTAAGCTTCATGGATGCGTATTCGGGCTACAATCAGATCCTCATGCATCCTCAAGATCAAGAGAAAACAACTTTTGTCACAAGTCGAGGAATATTCTGTTACAAAGTCATGCTGTTTGGCTTGAAGAACGCAGGAGCAACATACCAGTGAATGGTCAATAGGATGTTCGACCGTCAAATAGGAAGACAATGGAAGTCTATATTGACGACATGTTGGTAAAATCCGTCAAATCAGAACAACATCTTAGCCATTTGGAAGAAGCCTTCAACATCATGGACAGGTACATGAAATTGAAATGTGCTAAACATCGGCAAATACAAGAATGAGTCAAGTGATTGCATTACAGGAATGCTTAGGTCGGAATCTTGGGGTACGTAGTCACTCGACGAGGCATTGAGGTAAATCCAGACCAGTAGATCAATCCTCGACATCCCTTCCCCTTCCAACCCGAAGGATGTCATGCGACTGACTGGGAGGATCGCGGCCTTAAACATGTTCATCTTAAATCCACCGATAAAAGCTTTTTATTCTTCTCAGTTTTAAAAAAAGCAAGTAAATTCGAATGGACTCCTGCTTGTGTGGAAGCACTGAAGCAACTCAAACAATATTTAACTTCACCGCCCCTGTTATCAAAACCACTCGACTGTGAGAGGCTCTACCTTTATTTGGGAGTCTCGGAGCACGTGGTCAGTGGAGTCTTAGTAAGAGAAGAGTCAGGGAGTCAACAACCAGTTTACTATGTAAGCAGAGCATTGTTGGAGGCAGAGACCCGCTACCCGCTAATGCAGAAGTTTGTCTTCGCACTTGTCACGGCCGCAAGGAAACTCAGACCCTATTTCCAAGGGCATGCGATCACGGTGTACACGACGTACCCTTTGAGGAGCATTCTTCATAAACCTGAGTTATCTGGGAGATTGATGAAGTGGGCAATTGAGTTAGGGGAGCACGACATAGATTACCAACCCAGGACGGCTATCAAATCGCAAGCTTTGGCCGATTTTTTGGCCGACTTTGCTCACGGAATGAATGTAGCAGCCGAAGCTGAAATCAATTCCATTCAACCGACAAGTCCTTGGAAGTTGGCGGTTGACGGATCAAGTAACAAAAAAGGATGTGGACTTGGAATGGTAATCTCTACCCCCTCGGGCGACGTTCTGCAACAGGCAGTCAAATGCGGTTTCAGAGTAACCAACAATGAAGCCGAGTACGAAGCATTGATCGCATGATTATTATTGGCCAATGGAATTGGGAGCAAAGGAGATTGAAGTGACTTCGGACTCTCAGTTGATTGTCAACCAAATCGAGGGATCTTATCATGCTAGGGGTCAGGCAATGGCTTCTTACTTGCAGAAGGTAAATGATATACGAACAGCGTTCGACAAATTTTCCAAACCCAGGTCCCAAGAAGCGAAAATTCCCAAGCAGATGCATTGGCGACCCTCGGATCGACTCTGGAAGGTGACAAACCACGAGCAATACCTATAGTATATTTGAGCTGGCCGGTAATCTGGAAGGAAGAGACAGCTGTGGCCGCCATCAGTTCAGTCGACAGTTGGATGACACCGATCGTCGAATATTTGCAACAAGGCCTGCTTCCAGAAGACAAAGTGCAAGCAAGGAAGATACAGAGACAATCCGCAAGGTTCGTGGTATTCGAAGGTCAACTGTTAAGGAGATCATTCTCGGGACCATACTTGAAATGCTTAACACACGACGAAGCTCAGCATGTGTTGTCTGAATTGCATGAAGAGGAATGTGGGAACCACTCAGGCGGCAGAAGTTTGGCTCTCCGAGCCCATTCGACAGGATATTACTGGCCGACAATGAGACTAGATTCCTCTGAATTCACAAAGAAATGCGAAAAGTGCCAGAGATTTGCACCGATTTCTCATCTACCACCAGAAAAGCTGAACCCAATTTTATCTCCATGGCCGTTCATGAAGTGGGGGATGGACATTGTTGGAAAACTCCCCGTCGCATCTGGCCAACGTGTCTACATGCTTGTAATGACATATTATTATTCGAAGTGGATAGAAGCTGAAGCGTTTGCCAGAATACGCGACAAGGAGGCTCAAACGTTCGTATGGAAGAATATCATATGTCGGTTCGACATTCCAAGAGAAATTATGACCGACAATGGATCACAATTCATCAGCCGTCACTTTCAAATTTCTGCAGGAACTGGGGGATCAAACTGAACTTCTCAATGCCACGCTTTCCACAAGCGAACGGACAAGTATAGTCGTCCAATAAGACGATCTTGAACACTATAAAGAAGAGGTTGGAGAAGGCAAAGGGCGCCTGGGCGGAAGAATTACCTGGAGTCTGTGGTCGTACCGAACAACCGTGAGATCTTCAACTGGCGAAACTCCATTTTCATTGGCATTTGGGACGGAAGCAGTAATTCTATCCGAAGAAGTCATCCCTTCTCCACGATGCCAGTGGCTCGATGAAGAAAGCAACCGACAACTGATAAACTTCAATCTCGACACGATTGATGAGACTAGGGATACGGCTTTCATTCGACTGGCCGCTTATCGACAGAGGATGGCCAGATATTTCGACAAAACGTCAGGACCAGGACCTTCCGCACTGGTGATTGGGTCATACGGAGAGTGTTCCAGAACACAAAAGAAGGTGGAGATGGGAAGTTGGGCCCTAATTGGGAAGGCCCTTATCTTATAGCTGGGGTTGTTGGGAAATGAGCCTACAAGTTAGAGACCGTGGAGGGGAATCCTGTTCGCAACAGCTGGCTGGAACGCGGTGCACCTTAAAAGATTTGTCCGGTAACATTTATGTTTTGACGATTAGTTCTTTACCCATCTACTTTTTAGAGTTATTATACTTTTAGTAAAGAAAGACATTTGTAGAAGTTGTTCGACAAATTGCAATAAAATTGTCCATTGACTCTTGCTCCATTTCTTCAAAATAAACACAACCATTCGTCATTTCAATATACATAACGCCAATGGTTCAAAATACCACTTTGTGCCATCCTACCAATTCTAAATACAAGTTTCACAAAGAAGTTCAAGTTAATCCTATACAATTCGCATTCAAAGACTAGCTCCGTCTACACCAGTCGTTGTTGGGAGGCTAGTAGGAACGTCTCCTTCACTCTCCGCATTCACGGGTTCGGAGTGGGCAGCGGCTTGTCCGACATTTACTTCTTCTTTTTCTATATCCTTCTCCACCTCCACCGTCGCTTCTACGTTGGTTGGATCTGGCTCAGCCTCCTCCTTCCTCATCTCTACCTCTGTTCCTATTTCCACATCATCTTCCTCCGTCGACGAAGAGATACCAGCGGCGCGCCTTTCGTATCACTAATCCATTTCTCAGGCTTCCATTCAACATGTTTTCCAGCAATATATTCTTTCATCAAGTCGTATCTATTCTTCATCATGAATCAATGGCAATATCCTCCACTTGGTCCAATAGCGACTCGTTCTCCTTCTTCAAATTTTCAAAACCCGCCTTGTAACCTTCAATTGTTATTTCGGCAGTTTCCTTTTCCAGCTTCAAGGTAGCCTTCACTTCCTTCAGCTCCCTCTCAAGAACTTTTTCCTTTCTCTGTGAAGCAAGCAGTCCAGACTTCAAATCAGACGACTCCTTCTTTACTACTGATAAAGTCTTCTCCAGCTCCTTGACCCTCCTCTGGTTGGACTCAACATTCTTCCGCAGGAACAAGCTATATTCCAGGGCCTAAAACATTCAAATCAGAACGTCATTCGACGCAAAATAGTAAAATAAAAAAAACGACAAGTAATGATGATACTCACTTGGTAGTTTAGAGCGATGGCTTTCTTCATGGCCTCCGTCGGCCCAATTTGTGCCAATCTCACTTCATCCCCTTGTAGTAGAAGTCCCTCAACGAATGAGTCGATGCTTGAAGGGTCTGAAATTGCGGTCGACTCTTTTGGAACTTTCAAGATAAGGGTATCAGAGTCCTCTTCAGTTTCAACCTCGGCGACAGACTTCCTTTTATTCCCGGTAGAAATGATCTCTGTCGACTTCCTTTTTTCTGCGACACCCCCACTTGAAACCACCTCCGAAGTTGGGTGCCAGCTTATCTTTCAACCTCTAGCTCTCTCTTCTTCAGCTTCCTTGACTCTCTCTGACTATTCATTTCGTCGAGAGAAGCTACTGTGAATGGACCAGTCATCATCTCCTCTGCGCATAAAAATTCCTCAATTTTTAAGGGCTCTCGATATTTTTTGTTCACCCCATACAAAATTTGAATCGACCACATACAGTTTATCACGGCCAAAATGTCGTTAGAGAGGGCCAGAACTTTACCTTCTTCACGCTGATAAATTTCCTCCACAATGGAGTCGCCCTTAATCTCTTCTCTGTTAAGATGGCCTTACAATGCCTTACGTCATCCGACAGAGATATATTGCTTCAACGTTCGAGGTGGAACGTAAGGTTGAGATGAACGATCTGTTTTGGAGAGGATGTGCAACGACAAACCCTCGGTTATTCGAAAAACATAAAACACAGTTTTAAACTCAAAGATTATAACTTAGAAAAGAGCGTCACTCACTCGACAAACACCAAAACTCTGGATTCGACCAGCCCCAGTCAAACCAACTATACCCTCCCCCCCTTCGCGAAGAAAATAATAGGACTGCCAATTTCCCCTATCATTAGTCGGCAATCCAATAACTAGATGATTTTTTCTTTGTCGAAGGATCATAGAATATCTCCCTTCTCCTTCAAATGCTCTTTTAAATAATATGTCTCTAGAACATCATTTACCTCGAAGAGTACACCAAACTCGAAGGATAAACACTCAATCGACAGAAGGATCCTCCCCGCGTTTGGCATCAATTGAGACGGAGCAATTTCAAAGTGGTTTAGCACTTCCCAGACCAGTCTCGGGATAGGAAACCTCAATCCCACCTGAAACGGACGAATGTAAAAACCCATCCACCCTGGGACCTTGTAGTCAATTCTCTCAGTCGACGAAGGTACCCGAAGTTCTAGAGAATCAGGAAATCTATACATACAGCTGAGTTCCTCACATTTTCCGGGTCATACGACTAGCATGATTTCTGGACAGTAAGTTGGTGGGCTCACTGGGCAAGGAAAATCACTCGGCTCCTCAATTCAGGCAAGATCTTAGTGGTATGGCCTCGGTAGGAGTTCCCGAGAAGACATGGCTAGGGTAACTACTCCACTCTCAATCAATTTCTCGTTACGACCAGTCTTTGTACACTACATCCTCCTCGCGTCTCACTTGATGATGATTCGACATAACTATCTATCTTGGCGCCTAAGCTGCCTAAAGACTCTCCACTCGACATTCTCCAACAACAAGCATATAAACAATTAAACTCCCTAGTAATCTACCTCTTAAAGATCAAAACCCACAAACACAATTCTTAAACTAATCGCACAACCCAAAGATCAAATAGCCAAATTTACCTAAGACAGAACCTATACAGTGATTATTGCTATGAATGCTTAAAGAAATTGAAGAACAAGAGGAAGTTAATGAAGAATACCTTGAGAAACACTTGAGAGCTCTCCTTACTCGACTTCCAAATGAGAAAGAATGAAACACCCACAGCTCTTTTATGCACGCCTACTTGATTGGCGCCAAAATTCCCGCCAAAAAAACTCCTCGTAATCCGCGCTAGGGTTTGCATCTAATGACAGAAAACAAACTAGATAAAAAAGTTAAAAAGAACGTCGACCAGGGACATCCCCTGGTGACTCATGTCGAGTCAAATCAGAGTTATGGTATTCACTCGTCCCATACGACAGTGTCGATTGAAATCACTCTGGAACCTCCCGGTTCAGTCGATAGGGGACATCCCCCAGAGATGACTATGTCGAGTCAAATCAGAGTTATGGTATTCACTCGTCCCATTCGACAGTGTCGAGTGAAATCACTCCGAACCACCTCCCGGTTCAGTCGACATGGGACATCCCCCAGATGAATCATGTCGAGTCAAATCAGAGTTATGGTATTCACTCGTCCCATACGACAGTGTCGAGTGAAATTACTCCTGAACCACCTCCCATTTCAGTCGACAGGGGACATCCCCCAGATAACTCATGTCGAGTCAAATCAGAGTTATGGATTCACTCGTCCCATACGACAGTGTCGAGTGAAATCACTCATGAACCACCTCCCGTTTAGTCGACATGGGACATCCCCCAGATGACTCATGTCGAGTCAAATCAGAGTTACGGTATTCACTCGTCCCATACGACAGTGTCGAGTGAAATCACTCCTGGACCACCTCCCGGTTCAGTCGACATGGGACATCCCCCAGTTGACTCATGTCGAGTCAAATCAGAGTTATGGTATTCACTCGTCCCATACGACAGTGTCGAGTGAAATCACTCATGAACCACCTCCCAGTTCAGTCGATAGGGGACATCCCCCAGATGACTCTTGTCGAGTCAAATAAGAGTTTTGGTATTCACTCGTGTTATACGACAGTATCGAGTGAAATCACTCCTGGACCACCTCCCGGTTCAGTCGACAGGGGACATCCCCTAGATGACTCTTGTCGAGTCAAATAAGAGTTTTGGTATTCACTCGTCCCATTCGACAGTGTCGAGTGAAATCACTCCGGAACCACCTCCCGGTTCAGTCGACAGGGGACATCCCCCAGATGACTCATGTCGAGTCAAATAAGAGTTTTGGTATTCACTCGTCCCATGCGACAGTGTCGAGTGAAATCACTCCTGAACCACCTCCTGGTTCAGTCGACAGGGACATCCCCCAGATGACTCTTGTCGAGTCAAATAAGAGTTTTGGTATTCACTCGACAGTGTCGAGTGAAATCGCTCCTGAACCACCTCCCGGTTCAGTCGGCAGGGACATCCCCCAGATGACTCATGTCGAGTCAAATAAGATACTCCTGAAACACCACCTGGTTCAGTCAACCAGGGTCATCCCCCAAACTACTCGTGTCGAGTCTAATCTGAGTACGGTATTCACTCGTCTTGTACGAACAGTGTCGAGTGAAGCTACTCATGAATATCCGGTCTAATCATCCAAGGACTTCCCATGGGCCATGTCTAGGCAAAGAATATTCCCAATTTACACGACATATCAATGGTTATATGTGGACTCTCACTATCTGTGCAACATGCTTAATAATGTTTCTCCCGAAGCTACCACCTAGTCTAGTCAACCGAGGATAATCCCCTGATTACTTATATCGAGTCAAGTAAGGACTACGATACTCATTTGCACTATGCGACATTCAAGCGAATCTATTCCTAAAACCACTATCTGGTTCGGACGTCCGGAACCATCCACTGGATCCATACGACATGCCGAGTACTCTCCAAGCCTAGGATTACCAGACTTAGAGAGTAGGGGACAAACTGTTTGGGCAAAATTGACCCCATGGGAAAAAATGACATTACACCGCAAGGCCAGAAACCCATCAGTAGACTGGGCCCACAGACGAAGATGTCACGCAAGGGTCCAAGCCCGTTGAACATAAAGAAGACCAACAGACACCAGTTACAAAAATCAAGAGAGAATCCGAATTCATGAATACCACCATGAATTCGACAGTTTTAAAAAGAAGACAAGATCGTCAGTTATCGAACATGAAACATCTGAATTAAACCCTCATTAATAACGACTCCAACGGGAAGATGGGGAATTTCATACCAAGAGACCTATAAAAGAAGAAAGAAAAACAATAAAGGGTCATCTTCAATCAAACTACCCCTATTTACCAAGGCAAGACTAGTACACACCGCCCTCACGGCATACAACTGAAGGTTGAGGTATCTAAAAAATCTTAATCTATTTACTTTACACCGATCAGTGCTTAGGCTAACTTGAGCGTCGGAGTGCCTACGGTCTCCACCACACCGGTGGGCAGTAAGCTCCTTATTCGCTCTACTTGTTTTGCAGGATTCGCTCGCGCCCTACAAGTTGATAATCTCGATTGTGGACCTCGACCGAAATCAGCTTCCACAGATGAAGGTTCATGGTTCTTTTCCAATGCTTTCTAGAGTTTATGGAAATCCATCCATATAGTCTAGAGTGGATTATAATCTCCATACGTAGTGTGGAGATGATTACCTTCATATGTAGTATGGAAGAGATGGATGTCTATCAAGGTCATTACTAATTATACAATACCTGAATAAAGTTAATGATACTACAATAGAATGAACTTTGATGAAAGTCACATAGAATTTCCATACTACCTAACCTGATAAAGGTTGGTCGATTGGACCTAAAGAAGATCCAATAGAGTTCTTCATTCTACTAGGCATGATAAAAGATTCCCTATATAGTCTGGAGTTGGCAATATTAAATCAACGTAGCATGGAGATGGTGTCTAACCTTTGATTTAGTCTGGAGGATTTGACAATCATTCCAAGTAGTCTGGAATAGATTGTAATTTTCCATGTAGCATGGAGTTGATGCCCATTCACCTCGTCGTATGACAATCTTTCCATGTCTCTGGGTGCTAAGAAGTGTGCTCAATAAATTGAATTTACAAAGCTTGAGCTATTATTTACAAATGATGCAGTTTTGTTGCTTAGCTTTGGTTTCATGCTACAAAAGTGAGGTTCAATTGTGAGTGGATGATAGCTTCCTCTTTCAGGCTTTTCTCTTTCACGTAGGATCGGTTCATGAACCATGCAAGTTTGATCGCATTTTTCATTGGTTTCCATGGTTCATGGCCTCGCCTAGAATGTGGGATTGTCCTGGATCATGTGCGTAAATAGCTCACATTTATTCTTAATGTCCGAATGTAGGTCCTATGATGGTGTGTGGATATCTTGGATACTAAACAAAGCCCATCCCACTATCAAGGCAAGCTCACATATGTCTTTGAAAATTAATAAAGCTTTCGAGCCCTAGAGATAAGTCTAAGCTTCCATACGACAACATGGTCGCAAAAGGCCAAGAGGCTTAAGGCTATTATGATCCTACACAAATGAAGCCACACGTAGACTGCCAAAATACAAAGGACAAGTGCTATACTCCTTGTACAAAAGGCCAAGAAGCTATGGCCATTGTGATCCTACACAAATGAAGCCCCAATTTTGGCCCGTACAATTACACTAATTAAATCCAAAATACTTCACACATGCTTCATTAACTTCCAATTTATCCACCACAACCAAAAGCCCCAAATATTACAAGCAAAGAAACCCTAGAACCATTCTAAGAAATCAAGAAATAAGAAACAAATTTCAAAGTTTTAGGGATTTTGAAGATTACCTCTAAAACTCCAAAGTTTCTTAAGCTATTTCTTGATTTTTCCTTCACTTTTGTGCTTGAATCATCAAGCATCCATGAAACCCATTTTTCATGTTTCTAATTTGAGGTTCTCGGCAAAGGTGTTAAAAGTGATGAAGGAAAACAAATTTTCCCTTTCAAATTCAAGTGATACCGACTTTTGAAGGGTATAAAGGTCATTTGCCAATTTTAATCTAATTAAATTCAATCAAACTTTATATTAACCAATCAAAATTGAACATATAAAGTTTAATAAAAATACATGCCATGTGTTCCAATTATATATCACCATTTATCATACTAATTTTGACAAATTGATAAGATATTTAATTTTCAATTATTTAATTATTTAACAATTAAATAACTAAATAATTAAATAACATCCATATATGTATTTTTATTTACATTAAATAACAAATATATATATATATTTATGACATGTGTAAAAATCTCATTTGACGAATAATTAATGTGTATCTAATCGTATTATGTATCAAATACAAATACACAATAATTAGGATTGACTAAAATCCCATAATGCATGTGTTGTCGTTTAACCGATTAAACGATTTGAATTAACTCACTTAATCCGATGAAGTATAATGAATAATCTGTATTATTCATATCGCGTTGCCCAAGTGCTCAACAAGTACACTTCATATTGTGGGACTCTCTAAGTTTAGGTTTATCCGTCACGAAATCCAATTTCGTGTCTATAATCCACCCACTCGTGAATTATGACGACCACGGATAATCTCGCTAAACTATGCAAGCCGAGGTCATTACATACGTATAATCCATCCGTCACGGTAATCCATATTATACATGAGGTATAGATAAAAACGTCAAACCCGTTCGGTTTAATATAGTCAACTTTCAATTTACGATCTCTAAATAACACTCGGAACTAATTTCCGAAGTTATACCACATCCATGAATTTACTAGATCGTAAACACGTGCATGATGTCTATGCCCTGTACACAGGACTGACGGATCTTATCTTGATACGCACTGGATATCATGAGCATCAGTACACACCTAACGAATATGCGGAGGTCTGATCTAAATAGATCGGTGACGTGACTACCATCAAAGTGAGGAGGATAACTCATATATCCCACTGTGGTATCTCAAGTCGAAAGACCTCTATGCTCGCTCAACTCGTGAAGATTCCTATTGACGTTGGTGTATCATCTATTAGGAAATCTTCCGTGAGTCGTTCAGTGTCTTATCAAATAAACACTTATATTTCTATACGAGTCTCCCGAGACTCATGGTTCATTGGGATAAACCATCAGACCAAGTCACGATATACGACATGTACTGGTCTCAACGGATTTTACTAACCGACCCCTGTTAGTAAATATTGACCATGAACTTTATTTAAGGATATACATCTTATAGTGCGCTTCCCAATGTCAATTACAAACTACGTTGTAACTGCGCACTATATTGTAAATCCTAGGGTCTTTGTCTAGTGTACACGTATCACTAAACCAGATTTAGTTTCGATCTAATCATAATCAGATATCTAATTGTAATTAGATCGAATAAGTGTATAAAAGACAAGGGTGCTACCATTAAATTAGTAATATTATGGAAAATAGAATTGTTCGTATTTATGAATCAGACATAAATACGATCCGGATTGGCACTCTGAGCACCATCCCTAACAATTTCTCTCACTTGCTCTAGTGCCAATCCACGGTATCATATACACATCTTAATGTGTATCACATACTCATGGCCCTCAAGAGTTCACCATGCACTCAAGAGGTAGGCAACAACAAGTAAGCCCGCTTAACAAATCGAGTATGTCCAACAAACCCAACCGTTTTCCTTAGCCAGCATCATTCATATTTTGCAGAATCCAAATTCTACATCAATATGACTCAGACACTATATCAGTTTTGTGCTATAGCTGCTAAGTTGTCTATGTATTTAAAAATCAAATATAAATACTATGAGACAACCGCAAGCACTATACTAATACGAAACTTCTAATTTATTGGGTCACTATGCAACTTCATAAGTCAATACTTCATAAGTTGCAACTGATTCCACTAGTTTAGTAGAATCAACCGTGACACTCCCACTGCATCTTTTCTGACTTTATATGACATAGACCATCTATTGTCATAATTAGGATCAAAACTAATCTGACCTTATGGTTGCAGACTAAATTCTCCATGAATTAGAACTTGTTCTTAATATCTCAAAGATCATAAAGAACATGTTTCAAGATCAATCATATGGTCTGCTGTATAACAAAATAACTCGTAACAATTACGATTAAATTGATATCTTTAATCGCACATAATATAATATTCATTACGCCATCATCTTATGATGAATAAGATTGACTAGAAATTCTAATCAATCTCTCTTTCGACAAAGGAATAATCCTTTACGAAAGATGAACACCATATATATAAAAGACACGTTAACTGTCAAACAGTTATATTAACTGTCATACATATAGTCTTACTGTTTCATTTATTAGATCATATCTAATACGCGATTAATGAAAGTACCTCACAAGTCTCTTATTTTATATCATATATAAAACTTTATATCAAATATATCAGAAACTGCTCACACTGCTTACGAGGAGAAAAGAAGACTTAGGATATATAATATTAGAAAGAAATTTGTATGCTCCCACTGACCCTACTGACAAAAATGTATTCTCTATACTTCGATAAAACCATACAATCTGACTGATATCAAAATCAGAGAACACATATTTCCGGAAAGCTTATCCGAGTCTACAATAGGCTCTATAAGCGAGAATATCAAACTGTGATCTTAGCAGAATACAAACTCTAGGGCCATTCTAGAATGAATTCTTTAAACAAAGAAATCACGATGGATCTCTCATTTGAAGAAATTACTCAAGAACACCACTTTGTATTCTTTAGCCAAAATACATAGTTTAATATCGACATTAACCAACAAATCTCTAATTGTTCAATTAGTGCGACCAGATAGAGGTATTCTCAGAATCTACAATAGATCACTGAGTATAACTTTTCTCATTGTCGTACTATAAATGTCAAACCTTTATCAAGCTCACTTTGCTTTTGCTGCGCAAACAATTTGCACATTTTATGAAAAATTCATAACGAAAGCTTAATCAAGTTCAACACTTGATCGTAGTAAGCTATGAACAATCTTAGATCTATGATTCAATGCTAACTTCCGAAATTGATATCAAATATCGCTCACACTATAAGTTATAGGATAATTTCCTTCGATAAGAGAACAACAAAATCATTAAGTATCGAATACTTTGTAAAATGATTCGGACATCCTATTAAACTTATACGGAAGAAGACTAATGGTTTTTACTTCTTATTGATTATGTAGTTCTATCACAGTTTATGACTTTCTCATTTGACTTCACTAAGTCAAATCCTTTTTCTACAATCATCAACATTCAATGTTAACCACCAATTAACAAAATAATTTTATTACTGGGGATCGTAGAAAAAGATATTATATCAAATAGAATACAATATTCCATTAAATAGAATAAATGATAAATATTTCACTCGTACCTCCGAGGCACAAGTACTTTCAATTATATAACCATTATATAAAAGAAAGTTTCAAAACTCAAACTTTTCAAGATTCAAATTTTCTATCTATACATATCATATATGTAATTGTAGAAACTAATGGAACATTAATTAAAGAGATGAATTAGTGTAACTGGAGCATAACCCCAAGAGTATCGAAATTAATTCGGCAACACTCAATATCAACGAATCAAATCATATAAGATTCAATTACTCTCACTGACCAATTCCATCAAAATGGAATCACAGAAGTTTAATATTGAGTAAGAATCATATTCATTAAATAACTGTAGGCACTGCATTTTTGCATATAAGTCCCTATGATGAGTCTCATTTGGAGACACTACTTTTAAGTCACTGAAGTCACGGGAAACGGACGTCGGAAGGGGAAATTCAGAATAGGCATGTCATCAGATTCATTTCACGAGTTCACTGTTTTCGTTCGTGCTGCGTTCGTTACTTCGTTCGAACGTCAGACAGATTGCGGGCGTTTGTGTAGCGTTCGAAGAGGCGTTCGAACGGCGTCGGTATTTCTGGTTTTGCTGCTAGCCTCACACCTAAGCCCAATTAGCCCACCAAAGCCCATAAAACACATCCAAATTAATAAAACACATATTTAACACATGAAGAATTAAATAAAATCTAAAAATCACATACCAAATTAAAATAAATATCAAATAAAATCATGCCTAATAAAAATCAATCAAGATTATTTTATACCAAACTAAAAAAAAAATATTATGCCTAATTCAAACAAATTAAATATATTAACTTCCTAATTAACCAAATCTTGTCCCCCCCCTCAATCTTTTGTTTCCTTGTTTGACACTAAATTATATCCCCATTTAATGCAAATCATTTCCTTGACAAGCAAGGAGTAGCCCTACCCCATTGCCTATAAAAAGAAACCAATTCCAACCCTTGAACTCTCCTAGTTGATTTACACAAGAAAGACCCAAGCTCATTGACACAGATGAATTCACACTCACAACCCTCACAAATCAAACACACAGCCGAGACACATAAACCCTTGACCACGCACGGCCATAGCCTTTTTCCACTTCAACGAACTCACAACTCACAGCCCCTAATCACCACCGAAATCACACTCAAAATAGCCTCTAATCACCACCGAAATCAAACTCAAAACAGCACCCAAAAAACCGCATAAATAGCAGCCATATACCCTGAAATTACTGAAAAATACACCCCAAAAACAGTGAGTAAATACAGCAGCAAAACTGCAGCGAAACGGAGGGAAACCAGCAGCCCGAACAGCGAAGCAGTGAAAGGAAACGTTGAACTAGTGAACCGGAGGAGTTGCGGAGTATCCACCCTTCCGACAACCGTGTACGGTACTTCCGAAAGTCGGCATAAAAGGTTAGACCTGAGGGCACCTTTCTCATTAGTTTATATTCGTCTTTTAATTGTTTTATTTGTTTTCTTCGCATGAGAGTCACTTGTGGATGCATGTTGTGGCCTTTGAATGAATGAAAAATGTGTCGCCTATTGCGGTATATAGGATGGAAACCCGGACATAAATTTCATAGCCGATTCCGAATGGACGGTAGTATGATCTGTACTCGGGATACAACTCCACGTACCACTTGAGTAAACGGCGCATATTTCGTTTTATGTTGTTTTGATGTGTTTATTATTCATTATTTAATTTATGCCTGTTATTCGTTTGCGTAATGATGTGATCGAGCGCATGAGCTTAGTAAGTTGGATTAAAGGTCCCCTATTTTGAGGGGTTAAAACCCTTTACCACGATGCTTTGCCGCGCCGGTTGATGTATATTCGGTTGAATGTAAGATCTGTTCAATCGGGTATATGAAGTCCGATATCGTTTCTTTTATTTCTTATATGCATTGTGAGATAAAGCGCATGGGCTTAGTAAGTGCGATTAAATGTCCTCTATTTTGAGAGGTTAAAATCATTTACCACGATGATTTGCCGCGCCGGATGATGTATATTCGATTGGATGTGAGATATGTTCAATCGGATACATGAAGTCCGATATCATTGTCTTCACTTTTTTACATGTATTGTGTTGTTTGCGCATGAGCTTAGTAACTGCGATTAAAGGCCCTCTATTTTGAGAGGTTAAAATCTTTTACCACGATGCTTTGCCGCGCCTTTTAGCCCGTTATTATTGATTAGGTGTCATTTATTCATCCGTTCACGTATGTGTCATGTTGTTTAATGCATTTTGGAGGTCACTGCTGTAACCTCGTTCGAACGCGTTTCTGAACGCCATACGAACGTGACCATTCTGTTTCATTTTCGTTCGAACGCGTTTACGAACGCTACTCGAACGCGAACCTTCTGTTTACTGTTCGAACGCGTCTACAAACGCTACTCGAACGTGCATGCATTTGTTTCATCATGTCTGGTCCCGTTCGAACGCCTTATCAAACGCCACACAAACAAGAACCTTTTGTTTACCGTTCGAACACGTTTACGAACGCTACACGAACGCGCACCCACTGATCTGAGTCCTTTTCATCACATCACGACATGTCTATTTTAGCATATAGTTGTCTCTTTTTACCTTATGCATTTGTATTACCTCTTTAGTTATCTGTTTCCATTATACGCTTAATTGTCTTCCTTAATATGCATGCTTGTATGAATGCTATTCGTTTCGCTTCTGTATCTACCAATGTGAAATTGTATGCTTTCCGTATGTCGATTTATCTTTATGCATGAATTTGACATAGATTGTATGCAAATAGGTTGTATGCAAATATGAAAATGTGTTATATGTAAACTTAGACATAAGCTTTGTACCTATGCATGCGAACTTATGAGTAAATTATCCTTGGAAATATGTTGCTTAGGCTTGGTTAGATTATTGCACAAATCATTTTATTACAAATGGCATAAGTAAGGGACCATTCTGAACCCAACGGTTTGAGGTCTTCCCTTGCGAGGGGTAAGTGCGGCCTTAAATCTTTGTCCCGGTTCACACCGGGTGGCGACTCCATTATTCTCCGGTTTAGTCCCCCGCGGGCTACTTCATACTCCCAACCGGGCCGTGAGCCCTGGACAGCATGCGTCGCCCAGTTCCTGTGTTCCCACAGTCTGGTGACTCCACTGGGGATAGAGAATCGGCCCCGAAATAATGTCTTGTAATATTATGATTTGTGCTTTAATTAACTGTGTTTACTGTGGGTTAAAAGGGGTTTAATCAAAGGCACTTTTAAGGCTAGGTAATGGTTTATTATCTTCCTTCATTCATTACCTTTCTATAAGGAAAAGCTGTGAAGGCACCTAGACAATCACTTACTTGTGGCCTATTGTGATGGACTAATTTGGAAGACTCGTTGTTTATTCCTGTCACCAAGCGATAAAAGCCTAAGAGGCTAGGGTACTTAAGAGAGCCTCGCTCCACCCTCCCTCTGGGGAATCTACAACGAGAAATCCATTTGACAGTCAGTCACACACCATAACTCGTTGGCACGTACTGTAAGGTATAAAAAAAGTGCACTCACTTGGTCGCTCGAACCTTTGAGTGGGGAGACCTAGTTGTGGGCGATCCTTAGCCAGCGAGAGTCTTTGTCTACACTCCCGCAAACCCACGCATAGATCGGGGTCATATGGCCTATAGCAACTATTTCCTTGTGCTTGTGGACCATTCTCATTTGGATGTAGTTGGATTTCTTGTCAGAAAAGCGAACTTGTTGGGCCATTTAAACTGGGACGAGTTCGTATCCTATGACAATTGGGCCAAAAGCTTCTGAAATATTGATGTGCCACTCTTTAGAAAATATTTATGTATGTGTTGTGTTTGGGAACATTGTCGTTTGGATATATTAGACCGATTTGTCATGAGATATGGGCTTGTTGGGCGATTTTAAACTGGGATAGGAACTTATCTTATGATGATTGGGCCAAAAGCTTCTAAAACGCCAATGGCCATTATATGTTTGTGGTTTAGGAACATTAT
>SKCR01027345.1:0-50817 GCA_019454045.1 Zanthoxylum bungeanum | reverse complement strand
CCTCACTGCCGCAAATCCCTTTCACACATAAGCCCTGCACTGCCGAGAATAGCCCATATCCACTGCTCAGAATTGTCGTGACCTAGACCCCTTATAACAGTCCAGAAAACACCCTAAAACTGTACCAAAAACTGCACAAGACCCCCTCAAAACCGCCTAAAAACAGCAGCCAATACCCTTCCAAAACGCCCAAAACAGTCCCCTGAAACAACCAAAATAGTTGCATAAAAACAGCAGCAAAACAGCAGCGAAACAGAGTAAGACAGCAGCCCGAGCAGCAGAATAGCGAGGAAAGACGTTGAGTTAGTGAACCAAAAGAGTTGGGATCATTCACCCTTCCAACGGACGTGTAACGCCTTTTCTTGAGACGACAAAGAGGTTAGACCTGAGGGCACCTTTTTACTTTTTTATCTTTTGTTTATTTTATTTATTTTAGAAATATTATCGCATGAGATTCGTTTGAATCATGATGTGATTGTTGGATGAGCAGATTATGTGTTCCCTTTTGTGGTATATAGGATGAAAACCCGGACGTAAATTCCGTAGCCGAATTCGAATGGACGGTAGTGCAGTTTGTACTCGGGATACTACGCCACGTACCAATTAGAGACACGTATTTCGTCTCATCCAAACTTGTGTTTGAGCATGTTGTAGTTTGTAGGTTATTTATTTGTTATTAAAGCATGATTAGTTGTTAGCATGTTATTTATCTTAAGCATGATTTAGTCGATAGAAAGTTATTTCTTTATGCATGATTAGGTTTTTTTCACATTAGGATTTAATTTATATTTATGCTGAGATTCTTATTTATTTTCCGCATTAGATAATTGAGCATGCTTGTGTGATGATTGTATGTTATTGCGTGTTTGCCGTTATGACAACTTACTTTGAAGTATGCGAACTTGATATAGGTTCTCATTGTTATTATTATACATGCGGACTTAGGCGTAGATTACCCTTGAGCATGAATGTTGAATAGATTCGGTTAGTTTATTGCACAAATCATATCATCACAAGTGACATAAGTAAGGGACCATTCCGAACCCAACGGTTTGAGGTCTTCCCTTGCGAGGGGTGAGTGCGGCCTTAAATCTTTGTCCCGGTTCACACCGGTGGCGACTCCATGTTATTTCGTACTCCCCACTAGGCCGTGAGCCTAGAAAAACGTCGTCAAGTTCTATGTCCTACAAGTATCATGTTCACAAAGTCCATATTAAGTGTTCCATTATTATTAAGCCTCGCATACATCCACCATCTATTTCAATTCATTTCGGTAATGTTATAACTAAACTGAAAGAAATTTTCAATCCTCTCTGTTACAGAAATAAATATATCAAATTATAATATATACTTAAAAATAATCATCAAAACACTCATAATAAAGGTTCCTAATTAGATTGATTTTTTTTACCTAAATACAACCATACCCAAACAAAATCCCTAAATATAAAAGTTCCTAATTAATTGACACAAACATAATATACATTGTTAATTAATATAGTAGCAAGAAAAAAACCTTACCACGACTGAAGTAGAAGAGAACATAAATCTGAAATTGAGAAGAATTGAGCAATGAGGCAAGGGAAGAGGAAATTTATTTTTATATTCTGGAAATTTACCGACCGACTTATGCGGTGAGTCAATACCGACCGTATTAACTCGGTTGGTAAAAAATACAAAATATTTTTTGTATATAAATAAACTCTCATTGCCAAAAAGGTGTAAATTCTGATATAACTATAGAACAAAAATATTACTTTTTTTAACAGGACCTATAAATATTGTGGCACAATAAATTGATTGATACTTTTTCTCATGTGTGTATGGAAAAATGATAAAATGTACAGGAAGATTTACTTATTTGATAATTTATAAAGAAAGAAAACAATTACTAATTTAGATTAAAAAAAAGTTCCTTTTAAGTTTTCGCTTAAATTACTAGGGACTAATAATAAGTTGGGTGGGGGTGTGATAAACACTAAAAAGTGCACATTTATTAAAACAAATAATCATTTATACTTTTAGTTTCATTAGTCCCATTAATTTAACACATTTTTGTGAAAAAATTAATTAAATTTATGTTTTCTATATTTTTTGTGATTTTTTTATTTATTGTGTAGGTAAAATACTGCTTCGGATGTTCAACGGAAACAAACATGAAATCTGAATTCCAAGACCTAGAAACCTAAAAGGGCGTGGCAGCTAGATTCAAATCAGACTTGAAAAATATTCACCGTGTTTAAATTGACGACAAAATGAGCTTATGATGTATTTAACTACACATGTATTTTATATAAATATATAAAACAAAACAAGCCAAAAGTAAAAAAGACAAAAGCATAAAAACAAATAAAAAGGGAAAAAAAATTTAATTGCTTTCCACCATTTGGTGGAAAGCAAATGCAAGCTGCTTAAATAGAGGTGCTCGACACCTCATTTAAGCAACAAATTCCCATGAATATCTTTTGAGATTTTGTAGGATGAGCTTTTATATGTATTTTTTCTTTTGTAATTTATTTTTCTTTTATTAATAAAATTATGACTTGTTTTGCTAATTTTTATCATGCTGGGGTAAAGGGTGAAGCTAGTGATATGAAAATATGAGATTTTTATTTATATTATATATTTTTTGTGATAATGTAACGACCGGGAATTTCAACTACTGTTATACTGTGAGACGAGTGTCACACAATATAAATCATGTTGGAAACATATACCCTCGTGAGATATTTTGGGAACAATCGGTAAATTCTTCGAGAATCTGATATTAGATGCCATGATGTTCCACTCCGGATAGCCCATGGTATTTGGGCCGTAACTTTCTCATACGAACTCTGATTATTATGAACTTTATATCATCGGAAATCTAGGATCGATATTACAACTTTTGCGTTGAACAATTTTCCAAATTTGAACTAGAAGTAAGACAAATCGCAAGTAAAAAATGTAGATGAATAATGTCGTATACTTATCTAGAAAAGTCTCTAATTTTCTCCACATTCTACACTTTGCTCCATTTATCCAAATATCAAATAAACCCTACTATATAAAGAGGTTACTTGATGAGGCCCAGGATGGAGCCGCCCAGGATGTTGCCCATGATGGACGGACCATCACAGTGTAAGTTCCAGAGGGTCCAATAACGAGGTCTCGAGCTAAGAAGATCCAGGAAGCTATGTATGGATTCCTACAGAAGATTGTATCTGACTATTCCCGCACTTCTACTTCATTGAGTATGGGCTTGAAGCTGGACGAACCCAAGATGGTGAATCTTATTCAGGTCGTGGAACAACAAGTTACTTAGGCATATTTTATTATAGTTATTTAACAATTGTTATTAATTTATTTAGGGCTTGACATTTGTTTTATTTCGGCCTTTTATTATGTTTGAGTGTTTTTTTCTTTAGATTATTGTTTTACGTTTGGGAATTAGGTTAAGAGTGCAAGGGTTTGCACGTGGGGATAGTTTAGCTTAGTTTTAGGATACGCGTCTATTGGCGTGTGGTAGTTTCATCTTTTATCCTTTGGGTTAGGGTTTTGGTTGGAGCCTCCTTATAAAAGGCTAACTTTTTAGTTATGTTTAACAACTCTCTTTCAATAAAATTTTATATCAATTTTTGTGAGCATTGAGAAACCCTCAATTTTTTCTCACTAGTTTTGGCTTATCAAAGGTCTGTTAACCCTTTGTGGCGCCCCTATTAGCACTCTAGGTTTATGTTGGTTGTTCTTCAGAGGTTTAGAGTTTTTATCCGAACTGTCTTGGCTTTCTTGGGAATGATTTCAGTCTTGTGTGGGTTTGTCTGGCTTTGCTCCAGGCAGGTTCTCATCAGTTGGTATTAGGAGCAAAGGTTCCAAGGTCAGTTCACATATCTGTTCTACTCTTTTTTTTTCGTTCATTCTATTGTGGTCTGTGTTCTTTCCTGCGTTTGTGCGTATTTTTTCCTGGTTGTGTTTTTCATTGACTGCGTTTCTGCGATTCGCGTAACCTAGGGTTCTAAGACCTTAGACTCATTTGCGGCAATAGGTAAAACTTGGTGAGATTTTGGAAGTAATCGAAATCAGGTCAAATCCACAATACCAAACGGTTTAGGAGGTCCGAGGGAAGCGATTAAAAAAAGTACAAAATTTTAAGTTTTGCCTACATGCAACTTTTTTCCTGCATTCGTATTGTCAGGACGAGTGATTGAGATAGTTTACTTGTGTGTGTTTAAAATTCCAAATTTCGAGTGTAATTGCTTACCTGCTGTCATCTTTGCCGCAATCGATAGTCTTTTTTTTCCTTCTTCCATCGCAATTAACTAGAATTTTCTTTATCAATTCTCGTAAATCGTATCAGCATCTTATTTCCCTTCTGTTTGTGTCTGCCTATCTATTGTACTTTTGATTTAGCTGAACAGTGCTATTTGGGACAACATTAAGGGTTTCGACCATATTAGGCTCAAACATTGAGAACTCATCCTAGGGCAAGAGAGTTAAAAGGCAAGTGTGGGTGAGCTTAGTTTCGGGTAAAAGCCATTTGAGTGACAAACACGAGAGAATTAGGATTGTGAGGATTTTGTCTTTTTCTTTGCTTTAATTGTTCTTTTTATTTTTTTTTCTAATGTTTGTTGCAGTTGCAGAGTTGATAAAAAAAATAATAAGAAAAAAAATAATATTCAAAACAGTAAACATGTCCAGAGAAGGCGCAGCCCCGAGTCAAAGTGCCAATTCCCCACCGGAGCCCAATTTGCGGGATGTGTGAACTGTGATAGCGCTTCGGCAAGAGTTTATGCGGGTATTATAAAATTGATGAGGGATGTTCGAGATGAGGTGCAAGCGATGAGACACAATACCCCACAGAGGAATAGGCCAACACAGCCGACTAGAGCTAATGAAGCAGGGCATGTACCCCCCAGGACTGGTGGGTGACGTACTATACCCATGGATGAGATGGAGGCTGAGAATGAGTTTGATTATGATGAGGAGTTTGATAGAGTATCAGAGGTAGAAATGGGTGAATTTCGACCTAGAAGAGGTAGGAATGAAACCGTTCATGAGGAATCATGAGAATGAGGAAGATGGTGATTTGGGTAAAATCAAGATGATTATCCCTTCTTTCTAAGGCAAGAGTGACCCCGAAGCTTATCTAGAGTGGGAACGTAAGCTAGAGCTCCTTTTTGACTGTCATAATTATTCTAAGCTTAAGAAGGTTAAGTTGGTGGTTATTGAATTTACCGATTATGCGCTTGCTTGGTGCGACCAAATAATGATAAACATTTGGAGGAATAGGGAGCACCCGATCACTACATAGGCCGAATTGAAAACAATTATGAGGAAGCGATTTTTACAGAATCATTAGTATCGAGATCTGTATCATAAACTTCAGAATCTTACACATGGGTTTTAGAGTGTCGAAGACTACTATAAGGAGATGGAAATTGCAATGATTCACGCCAATGTCGAGGAAGACCGAGAGGCCAATATGGCACGGTTTCTAAGTGGGCTGAATGAGGAGATTGTAAATGTAGTGGAATTGCAATATTACATGGAATTAGAGGACATGGTATATATGGCAATGTAAGTGGAACACCAACTCAAGCGAAAAACTACATTAAGGGGCAATTCGGGTCCAACCAATACATGGAAACCGAAATGGGGAGATAATGACAGGGATGGCACCACATCTAGGTTTAGATCAGAGGCCCCAAAGCCAAGGGAAGATGTCACCACCAAACCTAAACCAAAATTCGATACCCCACCAAATAGGAGTCGTGACCTTAAATGTTTCAAATGTATGGGAAGTGGCCATATAGCATCATAGTGCCCTAATATGAGGACCATGTATATGGGGGTGATGGTGAGGTAATTTCAGATGGTGAGGATGTTGTGGAGGAGGTGCCCGAGTTGGAGGTCGCCACTGATGAAGAATGGGTTGAGTATGCAACCAAGAGGGAGTCCCTTATGACCCGCCGTGCTTTAAATACGCAGGCCAAGGTTGAGGATGATATGGTACAACAACGAGAGAACATATTACATACTAGATTCCTAGTCCAAAACAAGGTATGCAGTATGATTATCGACGGGGGCAGTTGTACTAATGTGGCTAGCAAAATACTTGTTGATAAGCTGGGTTTGACTTTACTTAAACATCCTAAGCCTTATCGTTTGCAGTGGTTGAATAACAGTGGTGAGGTTAAAGTCAATAAATAGGTCTTGATTAGATTCACTATTGGTAAATACAAGGATGAGGTTTTATGTGATATAGTCCCAATGCAAGCGGGACATTTGTTACTAGGACGTCTTTGGCAGTTTGACAGGATAGTGATGCATGATGGGTTTCGAAACAAATATTGTTTCGAGCAAGATGGAAGAAAAGTTAGAGTTGTTTCGTTGACGCAACAGGAAGTCTTTGAAGATCAAGTGAAGCTATAGGCTGCTACAGCGCAAACACTTACGAGCGAGATCGAGGATGTGAGTCGATGGGATGAGGTTAACAGTTCTAGGGGAGTGAGCGAGAGAAACAATGAGCGTGCACAAAATAATGAGGGTGTGGGTAGAATGAAAAATAGTTTATTTGCTAAAGAGGTAGAATTGAGGAGAGAGTATGCCAAGAATAAAGTGATAATCCTCCTCATCTTTAGAGAAACTCTTCTAAGTTCCGATGACACTAATCCTAACACTGTTTTTACTAGTGTGTTTACTTCTTTATTGCAGGATTATGATGATGTGTTTGCAGAGGAGATACCTCATGGTTTACCACCAATTTGAGGTATTGAGCATCAGATCGACTTCATCCTAGGGGCGGTCATTCCTAACCGACTAGTATACCGCAACAACCCTGAGGAAACTAAGGAGTTCCAAAAGCAAGTGGAGGAGTTGATGAGGAAAGGGTACGTACGGGGAGAGCATGAGTCCGTGAGCAGTTCCAGTCCTGTTAGTCCCAAAGAAAGATGGTACATGGAGAATGTACATGGATTGTCGAGCAGTCAACAATATCACTGTAAAGTATCGCCACCCTATCCCTAGATTAGATGATATGTGGATGAATTATATGGATCTTGTATTTTTTCAAAAATTGACCTTAAAAATGGGTATCATCGATTAGGATGCAGGAAGGGGATGAATGGAAGACTGCCTTTAAAACCAAAATATGGGCTATATGATGGCTTGTGATGCAATTTGAGCTTACAAATTCCCCCAGCACCTTTATGCACCTAATGAATCATGTTTTGCGTGCCTTTTTGGGTAAATTTGTAGTCGTATATTTTGATGATATTTTAGTGTACAATAAGAATTTAAAAGAGCATGTAAGACATGTACGAGCTGTGTTTGATGTTTTGAGGAAATAATTTTTGTATGCTAACCTTAAAAAATGTGACTTTTGCATAGAAAAAGTGATATTTCTGGTGTATGTCATTAGTGCTCAAGGCATTGAGGTTGATGAAAACAAGGTTATGGCCATTCGTGAGTGGCCTACACCTAAGAGCATCACTGAGGTTAGGAGTTTCCATGGACTAGCAGTTTCTATAGGAGGTTTGTAAAAGACTTTAGAACTATCGCCGCACCACTTACTGAAGTCGTAAAGAAAAATGTTGGCTTCCATTGGAGGGAGGAACAAAGAATGCCTTTAAACTTCTTAAAGATTGATTATGTTCTACGTCTGTTTAGCCTTACCTAACTTTAACCAAACTTTTGAGATTGAGTGTGATGTTTCAGGTCGGTATTAGGGTAGTTTATGCAGGAACGACGTCCTATAGCTTTCTTCAGTGAAAAGCTCAATGACGCAACGCTGCGTTACCCGACTTACGACAAAGAGTTTTATGCCCTAGTCAGAGCGCTGGAAACTTGGCATCATTACCTCTGGCCAAAGAGTTCGTGATTCACACTGACCATGAATCTCTGCGGCATATCAAGGGTCAAGGAAAACTTAACAAACGGCATGCCAAATGGATGGAGTTCATGGAAACCTTTCCATATGTCATTCGATATAAGCAAGGTAATGAGAATGTGGTAGCTGATGCACTATCATGCATGTATGCTTTACTTACGTCCTTGAGTTCTAAGTTTCTTGGTTTTGACTTTATCAAAGACTTATATGCAAATGATCATGACTTCTTTGAGATCTATATTGCGTGTGAAAAAGGCGTTTGTGGTAAATTTTACAGACAAGATGATTTTTATTTAAAGAGAATAAATTGTGTGTGCCTAGTTGTTCTATGCTTGAATTATTGGTCCGTGAATCATATAGTGGGGGTCTTATGGGTCATTTTGGTGTTACAAAAACTTTGGATATCTTGCATGAACATTTTTATTGGCCTAAAATGAAGAAGCATGTCATGCGCATTTGTACTGGATACATTACTTGTAGGAAAACAAAATCTAAACTTCAAACACATGGGCTTTATACACCAATACCTGTTCCTCAGGCACCGTGGGTAGATATTTCCATGGATTTTGTGTTAGGATTGCCTAGATCTAGAAAGGGCCGAGACTCTATTTTTGTTGTGTTGACCGTTTTAGCAAGATGTCACACTTTATTGCATGTCACGAAATCAGATGATGCCACACACATTGCTGACTTATTTTTTGTGAGGTTGTTCGCTTACATAGAGTGCCTCGGAGTATAGTATCGGACAAGGATGCGAAGTTTTTAAGTCATTTTTGGAAAATTTTATGGGGTAGGCTAGGAACTAAACTGTTATTTTCCACCAATTGTCACCCACATAATGACTGTCAAACTGAATTCGTTAACAGGACCTTGTCCCAACTGTTATGTACTATTATTTCTAAGAATTTGAAGACATGGGAAGAATGTTTATCTTTCATTGAGTTTCCATATAATCGTAGTATTCATTCCACTACTTCTTATTCTCCTTTTGAAATTGTGTATGGATTTAACCCACTAATACCTATGGATTTATTGCCTTTGCCCGTTGATGAGAGGGTTAGCCTGGATGGTAAGCGCAAGGCCGACTTGGTCACATCCATACATGAGAAAGCACGACAACACATTGAGAAGAAGAATGAACAATATGCCTCACATGCCAACAAGGGTAGACGTCGTGTCTCTTTCAAACCCGATGATTGGGTTTGGGTGTACATGCGAAAAGAGCGCTTCCCAAAGCAATGACAATCCAAACTCCAACCCAGAGGCGATGGCCCATTTCAGATTCTTGAGAAAATAAATGACAATGCCTACAAAGTGGGTTTACCAGGTGAGTATAATGTTTCTACTTCATTTAATGTTTCTGATATTTCTTTGTTTGATGTAGATTCGAGGTCGAATCCTTTTGAGGAGAGGGAGAATAATGAGACCCAGGATGCAGCCACCCAGGATGTAGCCAATGATGGACGGACCACCACAGTGCAAGTCCTAGAGGGTCCAATCACGAGGTCTCGAGCTACGAAGATCCAGGAAGCTATGCATGGATTCATACAGAATATTGTATCTGACTATTCCTGCACATCTACTTCATTCAGTATGGGCTTGAAGTTGGACGAACCCAAGATGGTGAATCGTATTCAGGCTGTGGAGCAATGAGTTACTTAAGCCTATTTTATTATAGTTATTTGACAATTGTTATTAATTTATTTAGGGCTTGACATTTGTTTTATTTCGGCCCTTTATTTATTTTTGAGTTTTTTTTTTTCTTAAGATTATTATTTTATGTTTGGCAATTAGGTTAAGCGTGCAAGGGTTTGCACATGGGGATAGCTTAGCTTAGTTTTAGAATACGCGTCTGTTGGCGTGTGGGTAGTTTTGTCTTTTATTCTTTTGGGTTAGGGTTTTGGTTGAAGCGTCCTTATAAAAGGCTAACTTTTGGTTATGTTCAACAACTCTCTTTCAATAAAATTTTATATCAATTTTCGTGAGCAATGAGAAACCATCAATTTGTTCTCATTGGTTTTGGCTTATCAAAGGTCTGCTAACCCTTTGTGGCGCCCCTATTAGCACTCTAGGTTTTTGTTGCTTGTTCTTCAGAGGTTTAGAGTTTTTATCCGAACTGTCTTGGCTTTCTGGGAACGATTTCAGTCTTGTGTGGGTTTGTCTGGATTTTCTCCATGCATGTTCTCATCATTACTATTTAATGTTTCACAAAAAATAGAAAAGAAAAAAGAAGGAATAAACGAAATGGAGGAAGAGGAATAATTAGAAAAGAAAAAGAAGAAGAATGATATAGAAAAGAAAGAAAAGAGAGAAGAAGGGAGAAGATGAAGCAATGAAGAAGATAAGCAACAAGAGAGAAGTTGGGAATATGAAGAAATCAAGTGGATTGAGGTAAGGTCATTTGACCCAAATCTTGGATTGAGTAGTTTTGTTGATATAATGGTGTAGGAATGTTAAGAGCACAATTAACATAGCATTTAGTGGCATGTGAGCATGAATTGATTGTGTTGAATAAGAATTAAATGCATGGGAACCCTATGTATTGAGCTAATTAGGACTTTGAGATTAAAGGGTTAAATTGAATTGAAAAGTGTTGGTTTAGTAGGTATTTACATTGAATTTTATGGTATTGATGAGTAAAAGTTGTAATATGGAAGTGTGGAATGATTGATGAGTAAAATAGGCTTGGAGAATTGGAGTCAAGGCCTGAATTTGGCCTCGCATCGCGACGCAACTCACTTCACGTCGCGAATTGGGAAATCGGTGAATGTTTGATTCTGGTATGCACGCATCGCGACGCGAACTGGAATTTGAAGAACACATTTCTGGAATCATGCGCGTCGCTAAGTGCCAGGTTACACATCGCGATGCGAAGAAAAATTTTTCCCAAATCAATTTAAGTTCTTCTCATATTCAACCTAGTATGTTAATGGCCATCCTAAAGAAATCGTATTAGCCCGTTTGCATACAATATATCATAATATAGATATCATGGGCCTTGAGTAATTAATACGTGTTCAAAAGAATAATTTTAACCTAGTTCCGAAGCTTATTCCACGATTTATATCCTAATTGAGTTTCTCAATGATAGAACATCGCATGAACCACAATTCCCTTCGACGAGTGGCGTAGCACCACAGCCAAATTTCAGACTAGTGATTGGACACTTACCTTTTAAATTGACATTTCATTTTGTTATTTTCATATCCAACTTATTTTTATGCTTTAGGGAGTTAGATGATTTTATTACATAAATTTCATGAAAGTATATGATTTAAGTTATGTTTGAAAAAGAAATGGTTTCCGAGTATTGAGTTCAATATTTTCGAGGCATTGGGAAAAACCCACATCAGTATGTAACTTGTTAGAGACTTGGAATTGACGGATGACATGTGCGCATGTAGAGGACCGGGGGGGACGGCGATACGTAACGCCCCCAGATCCTAGTTCAGGACTAGGTTTGCCAGATGTCCTTAGATCTTAGTTTCAGAGCTTGGAGGGTAGCATAGATCCGCACCCCCAGTTCTTGTTCAGTGGCTTGGGGGACGACGATACGTAACACCCTAAGACCACTAGTTTCAGGGACATAAGTGGCATGCTTTGGGGGACGGCGATATGTAACGCCCCAAAGTCATGGATTTGCACTCCTGGCTCTAGTTAGGCGTATGGGGGGACTGCGATACGTAACGCCCCCGTACGTTAGATTTTCAGAGACAGATACAGTTTTCAAAATAGTTTTCAGATTCAGTTTTCAGAAAAGGTTTTTAGAAAAATGAAGTTTTCAGAAACAATAGTTTTATAAGAAACTTTCCGAAAAGTTAAGTTTTACAGAAAGAGTTCAGAAGAGATTTTTTGGGAGAAACCCAGAGTTTTCAGATAGAAAAATGAAATTTCTTGAAATATGTTTTAGAACCAAATTTTTTCATTACAGTATTTCAGTTTTTATCGTTCATTCACTTAGATCGTATAACGGTCTAACCCCCTCCCAGTTTCTTTATTTTGCAGGAATACCCGGAGGAAGAGCTCGAGAAGATGGATATTGAAGGCAGTCACTGGGGTGTTGAGTCCACCAGGTTGAGTCAGAGTTCAGTCAAGTCAGTGTTAATAAATTTCATGCGTCATATTGTTTGTTAGTAAAGAATATTCATGTAAAGAATTATAAGAGATTATTTCTAAAGTTGAGTTATGTAGTGAATTCGAGTATTTAGTCTGTAAAGCATTATGAAATCTTGATGTTGAGTTGGGCATCAGTCCCATGCATGAGTTCCTATATAAGATAAGTTCAATATTATTAGAAAGTCAGAGGCTCATGGGAATAGTACAAACTATTACATGCTGGTTGCATCTCCTGGATTGGGGATGTTACAAATATGGTATCAGAGCATGGTCTAGAGAGTCAGTGACTGCAGTGGGTAGAGTATTGGGGTCTTGTATACCTAGTATGTCCGGGATACTAGTATGCGGGGCACTACCTCTCTAGTATCTGATCCTCGAGTACGTCCTCAAGATCTATAAACAGGTTTGTAAGCTTTCCCAGATTATTTGAATAGTATTTCTTACGAGAATAACTATACTCTAGATCCAAGTTGAGAATTCCCATGTAGTTATCTTGGCCTATCACTAGAAGTTCAGAACAAGCTATGAAACTAAATAGTAAAGATCTAAGAAAAGTTACCCAAGGGAGTGGGAAGAGAGATCTATAAGAAAAATAAAAGAGGACGTACAGATGATTAAGTAACCATATAGTAGTAAGAATCAAAGACACAGAGTTTAATAGTAAAAGATAACACCAGAACTAGTAATAAAGAAGAATATAGCAAGCCTGAACAAGAGTAAAATTCTGAGTAGACCTAAGTAAAGTTTCTTCCCTCCCAGCAAGATTCCTTTCCTCCTCCGAAAATTCATCCAAACATATCTAATAGCTCTTGACCACCTCGTATAGATAGCGAGCTCCCCGAATAACCAAGGACAACTATAAGGTAGATGAAGTGAGAAATCATGTTTAGTCGTGGAGACTTCTAATAGATGTGAGATGCCATAAGGATGTAGAGATTCTAGATTCCCCAACCCAGGCCCACAGGCAAATAAGATGAATGACGTTAGAAAAAATGATTAGTTGCCCTGACCAAGGAACCCAATAGATAAGGCCCCGACCTACCCGGATCCTCACCTCTCTGTGATGACAGTCAAGAAAGTTGTCCTAATAGAGGCTAGCTCATACCTACATTACATGAGAAATAGACTCTATAAGGAAACAAAGTACCAGAACAAGGATACCGAAACTCATCAAGACATAAGATGTTTGCCCTAGTCCCTACCAGCATAGATATAGATGACCGTAAGAAGCCCGACAAGAGTTCATCTTAAGGAATGAAAGACCTTGGAAGGTATATCTCCCAGAAAAGGATTAAGGGAGTTTTCGAGGATATAAAGAAGAGAACCCAGTATGGCCCAAAGATCAAGGCAAGTCATGCCGAGGCTTGCAAGACTAGCAGGAGTCCACAAAATATATCAAATGTAATCGAGCTTACAGATCAGCCCAAGTCAGTAGAGATCTGTGGAAGTATACAAGAATAGACCCGAGAGGTTAGAGATATTTAGGAGTGACAAGAGTACCAGTATGGACAGTAGAATAGAGTGCCAAAACTGAGACTTTTGATAAGAATAGAGAGTGGAGATCTAGGAAGTAGTCAGAAGAACAAAACACCACTAGCCTCAGCAACAAGGTGTAGAGCAAAGAAATAGGATATGCAAATGGTAAGAGGGATGCGAGAAGTAACGAGGAAATGCAGTAAGTTCAGGCACATAAATAATATATCGAGAAGATAGTAGTGTAGAGAATTGATAAAAATTATAAGACCCCAAGACATGGAGGAGTCGACCGGGTTCCTGCAGAACAAATGACGACCCTTCCTTCTAGAAATCTCGATTCCAATAAGCATAGAGACATCTAACCAGATCATCACTGAGCTTGAGTGTAAAACAGAATGCGTATCCGCAGATCCTTAAGGAATGCATATGATCACCCCTCAACTGTGAGCCCAGTAAAGAGAAAAACCAGTAAATGAGAGCAATTGACAGAACAGAAAAATCATGAGATGGCTAGACAGCCAAATTGAAGAGTCCAATGAAACACAGATAAGAATCATGGGATAGAATGGTTCGAAGCCACAATAAGTTGAGCTAAGTCTGGAAGCCACCATTGAATTAAGGAACCCTTGGAGAAGTAAAGACTTAGAAGTACGAAGAGACAAGGGAGAACGATTCTCAAGAATATAGTGAATAACTTATAAAGCGTCTCATGATATTGAGAAGGAAAGATTACGTAAAGAGTAGCACCTGAACCAAAGATTTAGTAGGAGATGTCCTAATTGATCGAAGTTGATAGACTTTTCAAGAAATTAAAGGTGTAAGAAGTTCAAGGAAATGATACAAGAAAGAGACCTTTGTAGCAGAATAAGTTTCTTAAGGAAGAATAGCAAAGAGAGTATAGCGACACTCATAGAGAGAAAGTAACGACTTTAGAATGTTAAACGACAGATACTAAATAGGAATAAGTACATGGGCAGTACAAGAAAGTTTTTAGAAAGTATGAATCTATAGGAAATTTCTCAGATGAGGTAGTGTGTTCGTTAGTTGAAAATAATCAGAAGTAAAGCTGGAGAAGGCAAACCAGATAATTTTTTAAACAGGAGAGCCCTAGTGTAGGGAAACATCAAATATATGTACATATACACATGGGTCCTAAGCTCATAAGATAAACAAAAGTACAACCAGATCACCATAATCAGAAAGTCCTCAGGATAAGTTCCCACCCTCCCAACCCTCGTTAGAAACAGTAGCAGAGATGGACCTTGAAGATGACCTAAAGATACTTCCAGGAATAAGAGAAAGTATAGTGAAAGAAGACTGGAACATAAGGTCTTTAGATGTAGTTAAAAACAGAATAAAAGTGTGTAACAACAAGGTTTCTTAGTATCAAAATGAAACCAATGATTCCTTTACGTGTTAGCTCACGTAAACCATATAAAGTGCCCAGCCTTAGTCTAAGTTGACCAAACCACTATGGGTTTGGGACGACCTTAGCCATGGGTATGAGTGGTTTAGTAGATTTGTAACATAATATTGAATTGGGAAACTAAGTTATTGCAAATGCAATTAACATAGCAGGTGAATCCTCAAAGTACAGAATATTTACATATATTGTGTAACGACCCTTGACGGTACTAGGCCATGGAAAACAAGTTAATTTGGAACATCGTATCCAGACTTACAGTAGCAATGAAAAAATATAGGAATAAAGCATGAACTATAGCTAGAACCGAATCGCCAGCGTCCCCGTCTATAGCAAGAAATGCAGTAGGCAAAACCATATGTATATATATAGTTAAAATCCCAGAGGTATTACCAGAACCAACCTCCTTAGTACAAACCCGTGGGATGAACAACAATATTGGACAAAAGGTACATAAGGAACCTGACCATGCACTATAAGGTCCTAAGTTATGCAGATTAGCAGAGGAAATCAAATTTATAATGCGGAATCGGTAAGTAGTCTGGTATATATATGTGAGTATTTATATATCTTCCAAAGTCAAATCCGAGATAAGGAACCCAAGTAAAGAAAGCACGAATACATATAGAGATAAAATACCATTAAACAAAAGTGGAAAAGCCTAGCCTAATATTTATGCAAAATTAGTTAAGAGCGTGTTGAGTTCTCAGCAAGAAGACTCTTAGAATATGTCTTCTTGTAGAATAGATATAAGAAGTCTAGAAAATCAACAAATAGAAGGTATGGGAAATGAGCTGGAGTATATGGAGTATGACAAAATATCTGGAGATGAGGCTATTTTTGATATTCCGTAAGAGCTATAGTGTAACCGCAGTGTAAGTAAACACGTAGGGAATTTAATGGAAATAGGATGATAAATTCCCTCTCAAACTAAAGTTCAAAAGCATTAGACATGAAATATAAGTTAAAACAAAGAGAAATATTAAGGCGCGCTTATTAGAAAAAGGATGTAAGAGTTCAAGCAGACAAAAAACAGAGTGTGATCCAAGGTTCCATGGTATGTTTTGAGATATACCAAGAAAACCACACCACCCTATAGTATAGTGATGGTGTGGGAGGGATCTTCAGACATTGATATAATATAGTTGATCAAATAATATGGTTATGAATACCAGGTAATTTAAAGCGGGTGGCATGGAAAGAGAGCCCGAGAACTCTATGACCTATGGTAATATCCCAAGTTTAAAGAGGATTCGAGGACGAATCCTATTTAATGGGGGAATTTGTAACGATCGGGAATTTCAACTACTGTTACACTGTGACACGAGTGTCACACAATAAATCATGTTTGGAAACATATACCTGTTAGGGTTGGTGCTCGGAGTGCCAATCCGGATCGTATTTATGTCTGATTCATAAATATGAACAATTCTATTTTCCATAATATTACTTATTTAATGGTAGCACCTTTTGTCTTTTATACACATATTCGATCTACTTACGATTAGATATCTAATTACGATTAGATTGAAACTAAATATGGTTTAGTGATACGTGTATATTAGACAAAGACCTTAGGATTTACAATGTATTGCGCAGTTACAACGTAGTTTGTAATTGACATTGGGAAACGCACTATAAGATGTATATCCTAAAATAAAGTTTCTGGTCAATATTTACTAACATGGGTTGGTTAGCAAAATCCGTTGAGACCGGTGTCGTATATCGTGACTTGGTCCTATGGTTTATCCCAATGAACCATGAGTCTCGGGAGACTCGTATAGACATGTAGGTGTTTATTTGATAAACACTGAATGACTCACTGAAGATTTCCTAATAGATGGTACACTTACGTCAATAGGAATCTTCTCGAGTTGAGCGAGCATAGTGGTCCTTCGACTTGAGCTACCACAGTGGACATATGAGTTATCCTCCACACTTTGATGGCCGTCACGTCACTGATCTATTCATGATCAGACCTCTGCCTGTTCGTTGGGTATGGATTGATGCTCATGATATCTTATGCGTATCAAGATAGAATCCGTCAGTCCTGTGTACAGGGCATAGACATCCTGCACGTGTTTGCGATCTAGTAAATCCATGGCTGTGGTATAACTTCGGAAACAAGTTTTGAGTGTTATTTAAAAATCGTAAATTTGAAAGTCGATTATATTATACCGAAAGGATTTGACGTTTTTATCTATATCCCAGGTATAATATGGATAGCATGTGACATAGGGATTATACGTATGCAATGACTTCGACTTGCATAGTTTAGCGAGATTATTTGTGGTCGTCATAATTCATGAGTGAGTGAATTATGGACACGAAATTGGATTTCGTGACGGATAAACCTTAACTTAGAGAGTCCCACAATATGAAGTGTACTTATTTAGCACTTGGGCAACACGTTATGAATAATACAAATTATTCATAATACTTCATCAGATTAAATGAGTTAATTCGAATCGTTTAAACGGTTAAACGAAAACACATGCATAAGGGCATTTTTGGTTAATCGTAATTATTGTGTATTTGTATTTTATACATAATTTGATTAGATACACATTAATTAATTGTCAAATAAGACTTTGACACATGCCATTAATATATGTTTTTGTTATTTAATGTAAATAAATAAATATATATATAATAATAATTATATTAATTAATTATTTAAATATTTAAATATTTAAATGTTAAATATTTGAATAATTAAATATATACTGACTGGCGTGATCACACACGTATAACGCAAGCGCACATATCGTTCAAGTAGTATAAAATGTATCGTTCCCACGAGGACGTAATACCTAAGCTATTAATTTATGAATCCAATGTTTACGAGTATCTAATAAATTGGTTGTTTAATTGGATTGTGACTTTAAACTTAAAACAAGTAAATTAAACAGCGCGAAAATAAATTAAAGGAAAATTCAATATTATTAAATATCCAGGGTTGTGAATTCTTCCAATATCTTTTAAAGATGAAGTGGTTATCTTATGTTTGTGTAATATATTGCTTTACTAACCTCGAACACGAAATTATGCAAAAGCCTCTGTCAATGGTCAGATGCAAATACCCAGTGTAACCCAATTAATCATATGTCTATGTCAACCAAGTTACCTGAATTCATTAAGATTAAGTTCAAATTGTTGCTACCGCCACCTGACAGGTATATGTCTATCCTGTAAGGAAATCTATTAAAGGGTTATGTATCCTCAAAGATATCGTGGGCTATTAAGTCTAAGGCCGAAACCTAAAATTCCTTTGTCAAGTTTATTTTAACTTTACCACATCAATCTTATTAATGGCCAATTAACAAGAAGCATTAAGCTTAAGACTTAATAAATAAACCTTTATATTACCCAAACTATAAAATAACCCCTTATAAATCGGTGATATTGGAGTTAATCACAACCCCAGATAACGAGTTTAGTTACGACACATATCTAAGGCTAGTAAAAGCTTAAATAAAGTAAATGACATAAAGTAAATACTGGAAATTAAAACGTAAATAAAACAATAAAGAAAATGATGGGGTTAGAGGATCCACTTTATTACTTCTATTTTAGATATCTCCCTTATTATAATATATAAACTTTGCGTGATATTACCAACCGACCATATAGGTGGTATCCTGATTAAGTCAAATTTATAATTAATTCCAACCGAACATACAGGCGGTATCTATGTTTAGTCAGGTTAAATCAATTTATTAAGTCCAACCGACCATAAAAGGCGGTATCCTCATTAAGTCAGGTTTTAAATAGTTCATATATTATAATTAATGTTGATTAATCTAAATATTAGTAATAAAAGCTTAACCTTTCACCCCAGCAGATGGGAGTTACCTACTCATGCTGAAATAAGAAAATAAAGACTGAAAAGTAAAGAAAAGAAAGTGCTATTGCGAAAAGTAAATAAAATTAAATACTGAAAGCTGTAAATAAACAAACAAGATACAATCTTCTTAGTATTCTTAAGGAATTTCTCAGAAGAAAGTATGAGTTTACAAATGAAATTCAGCCTCAATTTATAGGGAAATTTTGTGCCTCTGCGTCGCGATGCGTGCAACTTTGTGCGCCGCGACGCACCATTGATGTTGGACGTGTGGCACGGGCTTCAAAGATATGGTGACACGTGGTGATAGAATTATTAGCTGAATTATTGGCTTGGCATCGCGACGTGTAAGGGTTTCTATGTCGCGATGCTGACATCAGCATGATGCAAGCAATGACGCATTTTCAATGATGAGTGTCGGCAGCATGTGATGGTGACACGTGTCCGGCGCACGTTACTAGTTTTGTTGTGATGTTGAAACATGGCATGCGCATGTTAGCAAGGCGCATAATAGTAAAACTTCTCTGATTATGACACGTGTCTGGCGCATGTTAGCAGTCTCCGGCTCACGTTAGAAGACGACGCATTTTAGCAAACAACGCATTTTAACAGGAAATTTACATTTTACCCTTTTTGTCCCTTCGCATGGATTTTTCGTTTAACCTTTAAACGACTTATAAATAATCAGTATTATTCATAAATGTTGCCCTAGTGCTCTACGAGTATATTTCATTAGTGAGACTCTCTAGATTCAGGTATATCCGTCACAAAATCCAATTTCGTGTCCATAATTTACCCACCCGTAAATTATGACAACCACAGATATACTAGCTGAATCATACAGGTCGAGGTCATTGCATACGTATAATCCCTCCGTCACAGGTATCCGGATAATCCCAGAGATATAGATGTAAACGTCAATCTCTATATATATTATATCGTCGACGATTCTATTAGCAATCTATAAATAACATTCCGAACTGATTTCTGAAGTATACTATGGCCATAGATTTAACTGATTGCTAATCACATATGGACTACCTATGCCCTGTAAAAAAAACTGACGGCTCATATCTTATACACACAGGATATCCTGAGTATTGGTCCATTCCCAACGAACAGGCAGAGGTCTGATCTAAATAGATCGGTGACGCGACTACCATCTAAGTATGGAGGATGTCTCATACATCCACTGTGGTATCTCAAGTCGAAGGACCACTATGCTACTCAACCCGAGTAGATTCTTATTGACGTTGGTGTACCATCCATTAAGAATCTTCGATGACTCGTTCAGTGTTTATCTATTATAAACACCTACACGTCTATACGAGTCTCCATAAACTCATGGTTCATTGGGATAAACCATCGGACCAAGTCTCAATATACAACATGTACTGGTCTCAACGGATTTGACTAACCGACCCGTGTTAGTGAATCTTGACCAGGAACTATATTTGATAATATACATTTAGTAGTGACACTTCCCAATGTCAATTACAAACTACCTTTGTAACCGTGTACTGCATTATATATTATCGGGCATTTGTCTAATATATACATATCACTAAATAACATTTAGTTTCAATCTAATCGTAATCAGATCGAATACGTATATAAAAACAAGAGGTGCAACCATAAATTAGTAATATTATGGAAAAATAAGATGTTCGTATTCATGAATCAGACATAAATACGGTCCAGATTGGCGCTCTGAGCACCAACCCCAACAATTTCTCTCACTTGCTCTAGTGCCAATCCACGGTATCATATACACATCTCAATGTGTATCGTATATGGATGGCCCTCAAAAGTTCACCCAACATTTAAGAGGTAGGCAACAAGAAGTAGGTCTGCTATAACATAATGAGTTTGTCAAACAAACTCAATCGTTTCCCATAGCCAGTATCTTTCATATTTTGTAGAATCTAAATTATAGATTAATATGAATCAGACACTACATCAGTATTGTGCTACAGCTACTGAGTTGTCCAAGTATTCAGGGATCAAATCCAAAATACTATGCGGACAATCGCAAGTACAACACCAATATAAAACTTCTAATTTATAAGGTCACTATGCAACTTCATAAGTCAATACTTCATAAGTTGCATCTAATTCCACTGAATAGTAGAATCCTTCGTGACACTCCCACTGCATCTTTTGTGACTCTTTATGATGTAGACTATCTAACGTCATAATTAGTCTCAAAACTAATATGACCCTAATGGTTGCAGACTGTATTCTCCATGAATTAGAAACTCGTTCTTAATATCTCAAAGATCACAAAGAACGTGTTTCAAGATCCATCATATGGTATATATGATATCAAAATAACTCGTAACAATTATGATTAAATCGATATCTTTAATCGCACAGAAGAAAGTATTCATTATGTCATCATCAAATGATACATAAGATTGATTAGACATTCTAATCAATATTTCTTTCGAAAAAGGAATTATCCTTTAGGAAAGATGAATACTATATACAAGACACACATTAACTGTCAAACAGTTATACTAACTGTCATACATATAGCCTTGTTGTGTCTTTTATTAGAACATATCTAATGCATGACTAATAGGAGTATCTCACAAGTCTCTTAGTTTTATATCTTATATAAAACTTTATATCAAATATAATAGAGACTACTCCCACTACTTTCACGGAGTAAGGAAGACTTAGGTAAATCTTTTACCTTACAAACATCTCATTATTACCATAATAATGATAATGTCGTTAGGATATATGACACTAGAAAGTAATTTGTATGCTCCCACTAACCCTTCAATCACATATGTATTCTCTATACTTTGACAAGATTAGACAATCTGACTGATATCAAAAATAGAGAACATGAATTTCTGGAAGACTTATCCGAGTCAACAATAGGCTCTATAAACTAGCACACTAAACTGCGATCTCAGCAGAACACAAACTCTAGGGCTATTCCAGAATGAACTCTTCAAACAAAGAAATCACAACTGATCTCTTATCTGAATAAGTCATTCAAAAACGCCATTTTTCATTCTTTAGCTAAAATGTACAGTTTAATATCAACATTAACCAATATATCTTTAATTGTTCAATTAGCGTGACTAGTGACAAGTTTTCTCAGAGTCTAAAATAGATTGCTGAGTATAACTTTTCTCACTGTCATACTATAAAGGTCAAACCTTTAATAAGCTCACACTGCTTTTGCTGCACAAACAATAGCACAAATCATGAACTAATTCATAATTAAAGCTTAATCAAGTTCAAAACTTGATCGTAGTAAGCTACGAACAATCTTAGATCTATGGTTCAATGATGAACTTCCGGAATCGATATCAAATATCGCTTCCATTATAAGTTATAGGATAATTTTCTTCGGTAAGAAAACAACAGAACCATTAAGTATCAAATACTCGTAAATGATTCTGATATCCTATTAAACTTATATAGAAGATGTATAAGGGTTGTTTCATCTTATTAATTACGTAGTTCCATTTATAATTTATCATTCTCACATTTGACTTCAATAAGTTAAGTCTTTTCTACAATAATTAACATCTGATGTTACACACCAAGTAATAAAACATTTTATTACTTAGGATCGTAGGAAAGATATTCTATTAAATATAATACAATATTCTATTAAACAGAATAAACGATAAACTTTTACTTATACCTCCAAGGCGTAAGTAATTTCCATTATATAACTATTATATAAAAGAAATATTCAAATCTCAAACTTTTCAAGATTGAAATTTTCTACCTATACATATCATATATGTAACTGTAGAAATTAATGGAACCTAAATAAAAAAAAGATAAACTAGTCTTACTGGAGCATATCCCCAAGAGTATTGAAACTAATTCGGTAACATTCAATATCAAACGAATCAAATCAGATAAGATTCGACTGCTACCACTACTCAATTCCATCATGATGGAATCGTGGAAGAATAATATTGAATAAGAATCATATTCACTGAATAACTTTAGAACTAATTGCTTTAAATTCATATGTTTGATCGTATCAAAGATCTTTGAACAGTTCAAAGACATGTAATGAATTTTAATGATAGAGTTCTCATAAAACTTCAGATTGAATATATTTAAACAAGTCAAAAATATTCAACCTACGTTTCATCAGAAGAGATTGAAAGTTCTTGATCATTTCAAGACGTTCAATATGTGTTCTTCAGAAACACGTAACTAAGTTATGACAATTCATAAACTAAGTTACGAAGTAAAGAAAACTACCTTAAGCAATTACAATTCATTAAAACTACATACATCTAATGTATCAGTTTAATGAATCTGGTGGTCCAATGACAAATCATTGGTTAAACGAGATTTTAATCACCTTCCTGAATATAATATTCATTAAATGGATAAGGATATGTGGTGTGATCTTGTATCAAACCATCATTTACCATACGGAATAAGCATCTAATGCTTAAGTGATTAAACTCATAAAGCACTGTTCTAAATTATTTATTTTACCGAATAATTTTTCTTAATGTTTATCTCTACGTCAATGACACTACTAGTTATATTTAAAATATATAACAATTGTTTATAAAGAACAAGTAACTATCCAATAGTCGTGAGTTGCGATATAAATATCAAAACAATCGTTAACTAATATTTTTAAATAACTAGATGAGAGATCTGCTATCCAATACCTATAGTTGTAGTATTGTGAAAATCGATATTTTCTATACACAACTATATGCATCTCTTTTCTTTAGATTTACTATTTGCATTTAACTATTCACAACAATTGCAAATAATTGATTAGCAAATTGTGTCTAACACATTGCCTCTAAAGGTCATTAAAGCTAAGAAACGTCATTACTAGATAAACAAATACCTAATGGGGATTTCTTAATAGCAGTCAAGAATCTCGAGACATGAACTAATTCAAGTCAATTCTTACTGCATAAGAAACTATTCTCTCTAAATTATTATATCCTAAAAGAGATATCTATCAAGATTATCTATCATGACTTAGAAACTAAGTCATTAACCATCGTGATTTTTGAAGAAAATCGGAACAATAGTTCCCGATGGTTTAGACCAATCTAATAATATCCTTGTCTAATAGTATCTAGAACCTATTCTAGAATAACTACAACCAAGAGTCAAGTCAGATAACATATCAAAATATGTGTGCAGTAAATAAAATTTCAATTCTATATAAACAATAGAATAAGGAAACAAATAAGCGATAATTTCCATAATAATACACACTGCTTAAGTTATGGAATATTTTAAACTTAGCAGTGCCTCCCACTATTTTACGTAATACCGTAAACCCCAACGGAAAAAAACGAGAATTCAATAATTAAATTGAATTCCATAATGGGAAGTGGACCCCATGAATATATTTCGACTCACAGCAGAGGCACGGTCTCGCCTACGTATATTCACAAGTAGACAACTCATTGTCAATCACTCACTAGTGACTCATGGGTTTCTAGCTCTAGTCGTTTCTCGTTGTCGCTGCTAAGGCAGGCCCATAAGGAGACGTACCAAGGTTAAACTCGTCAATGATAAACTCAAGTTACTTGCGTAACCCTGACAGCTAGGGCACGTTCAGGATTCCGCTTTCGCTTGAACTTATCTAGTATCTAATACATCCGGCATAAATAAATCTCTATCGGCTACACCCTCACAACAGAGGCACGCTCTCGGATGTAGTCACGGAAAAATATTTATAAATTGTATTGACAAGATGGACCAAGAAACAAATATTTCAAATACCAGTTACTTTAAAACCTTATTAAGCGGGGATATTCCATAAAGTGTCATACACTTTAAATTTAATCAAATTAAATGAAAGCATGCATGTATCAAGTAAAGAAAATAACAAACATTATATTTTAAAGGGCTAATCATATCGGGGTGTCCAGAATCAGACTCGCTCTGATACCATTTTGTTGGGGTTTTAAGGGGGAATATCGGTAACGCAGCGGAATAGTGGAAAATTAAAATTTTCTGATTTCAAAATTTTTTCTTAGATCAATCAAATAAACTTATTCATTTAATTATCCAATTATCAAATTCTGAAAAATTACACAAGAGATCAAATTTCTTGGTAATTACCGAATCGCCCCAAAACTTTGTAAATTGATATTTTTAGCCCAAAAATTATCAAATATAATTTCGGATGATTCTAAATCATTTCTAAAATATTTTTCAACACTTCTAATGCATCAAAATCAGATTTCACACAAATCCCTAATTTTTCCTAATTGCCGTGACAACCCCCAAATTTTCATGTAATTGTATTTTTGTCCCTTTTGTTCAAAACATGCCAAGATCAAATCCAATCAACCCAAAAATTTACATGCATCATATTCCTACCATAATACATCACATATATGAAAAGCCCCAAATTTGGAGTGGGTTATGAACCCTAATTTTTCAATTTCATCAAATTGTCCAATTTCACCAAATTTACAAAATCCAACACTTTAATCCATTCCATACTTCACCAATCTAGCCTCACCACTTTTAAACAACTCTAGAAAAATTCTAGGTCACCAAGGAGTGTCTTACTAACTCTAGAATGGTAACTTTGATTTTCAAAGAATCAAAAGTAAGCTTTAAAACAAGGTTAAGCTCACTTACATGCATCAATCTTTCACACAAGTTATCAACCAATAAACACAAACTATAATAGAAAGTAGAACATCAAAACAACACAAAATGATGCCAAGTATGTTAGAAACAATTTTCATGTTGAAAGCTTTAAAGAAAAACTTACAAAACTCAAAGATTCCAAGCTTTTGCCTTTAGCTTTCAAGCTTTTCTCTCAACTTCTTTTATGTTTATTTTTTTTTCTCAAATGTACTTGTTAATCCCTAAAAATGAAACAAAACAATATATACTTCACAAAAATAGCCCTTGGCCGAAATTGGAAGCAAAATAAATAAAAATATCTAGATATTTTTACTTTGTTTCATTTAAAGCTTTAATCAACTTGCATTTGCTTTTTATCATTACACTTTAATGATTCCAAACAAGTCAACAATGGCAACTAAAACATTTCCAAAAATACTACAAACTTAGGATATTTATATTTTTAATCAATTTAATTATTTAACAATTAAATAATTAATTAATTATTTAAATACAAATATTTTAAATATATGTATAATATTACTCTAAATATCCAAATACATATATATTTATGATATATGTCAAATATCACAATTTGACATTTAATTAATGTGTATTTAACAAAATCTATCATTAAGTACAAATACACAATAATTAAGAAATGACTATTAGGTCCCTTCGCATGTATTTTTCGTTAACCTTTAAACGACTTATAAATAATCAGTATTATTCATAAATGTTGCCCTAGTGCTCTACGAGTATATTTCATTAGTGAGACTCTCTAGATTCAGGTATATCCGTCATAAAATCCAATTTCGTGTCCATAATTTACCCACCCGTAAATTATGACGACCACAGATATACTAGCTGAATCATACAGGTCGAGGTCATTGCATACGTATAATCCCTCCGTCACAGGTATCCGGATAATCCCATAAATATAGATGTAAACGTCAAATCTCTATAGGTATTATCCCGTCAACGATTCTATTAGCAATCTGTAAATAACATTCGGAACTGATTTCTGAAGTATACTATGGCCATAGATTTAACTGATTCCTAATCACATATGGACTACATATGCTCTGTAAAGAGAACTGACGCTCCTATCTTGTACACACAGGATATCCTGAGTATCGGTCCATACCCAACGAACATGCAGAGGTCTGATCTAAATAGATCAGTGACGTGACTGCCATCTAAGTATGGAGGATGTCTCATACATCCACAGTGGTATCTCAAGTCGAAGGACCACTATACTACTCAACCCGAGAAGATTCTTATTGACGTTGGTGTATCATCCATTAAGAATCTTCGGTGAGTCGTTCAGTGTTTATCTATTATAAACACCTACACGTCTATACGAGTCTCCCTAGACTCATGGTTCATTGGGATAAACCATCGGACCAAGTCTCGATATACGACATGTACTGGTCTCAACGGATTTGACTAACCGACCCGTGTTAGTGAATTTTGACCAGGAACTATATTTGATAATATACATTTAGCAGTGACACTTCCCAATATCAATTACAAACTACCTTTGTAACTGTGTACTGCATTATATATTATCGGGCTTTGTCTAATATATACATATCACTAAACAACATTTAGTTTCAATCTAATCGTAATCAGATCGAATACGTATATAAAAACAAGAGGTGCAACCATAAATTAGTAATATTATGGAAAAATGAGATGTTCGTATTCATGAATCAGACATAAATACGGTCCGGATTGGCGCTCTGAGCACCAACCACAACACTATAGGTATTGGATACTAGATCTCCCATCTAGTTATTTAAAATAATGTTTAATAACTGTTTTGATATTTGATATCAGAACTTGTGATTATTGGATAATTACTTGTTCTATATAAACAGTTACATATTTTAATATGACTAGTAGTGTCATTATTGAAAAGATAAACATTAAGAAAAATATTCGGTTGACTAAATAACTTAGAACAGTGCTTTGTGAGATTTTATCACATAAGCATTAGATGTTTATTCCCTATAGTAAGAGATGGTCTGATACAAGATCACACCACATAAACTTATCCATTTAATGAATATTATATTCAGAATGTGATTAGATCTCATTTAACCAATGATCATCATTGAACTACAGATTTATTAAACTAATACTTTGGAAGTATGTAGTTTAATGAATTGTAAATTGCCTTGGATATTTTTCTTTAATTCGTAACTTAGTTGATGAATTTTCATGACTTAGTTACATGTTTCTAAAATAATATATATTGAACCTCTTGAATGGTTCGAGAACTTTCAATATATTTCTAATGAAACGCGGATAGAATATTTTGAATGGTTCAAAGATATTCTATTTGAAGTGTTGAAAACTATAATTTTAAAATTCATCGTGAGTCTTTGAATTGTTCAAAGATATTTGATATGATCAAACAAATGAATTTCTGGCAATTAGTTCTAAAGTTATTTAATGAATTTGATTCTTACTCAATATGATTCTTCTATGATTCCATCATGATGGAATTGGTCAGTGAGAGAAATCGAATCTTATATGATATGATTCGATTGATATTGAGTGTTACCGAATTAGTTTTCAATACTCTTGGGGTTATGCTCCAATAACAATAATTCATCTTTTTAATTAAGGTTCCATTAGTTTCTACAGTTACGTATATGATATGTATAGTAGAAAATTCGAATCTTGAAAAGTTTGAGATTTGAAAGTTTCTTTTGTATAATTGTTATATAATCTAAAGTACTTGCGCCTCAGAGGTACAATTAAGGTTTATCATTTATTCTATTTAATAGAATATTGTACTCTATTTGATAGAATATTTTTCTACGATTCTGAGCAATAAAATTGTTTTATTACTTGGTATGTTAACATCAGATGTTGACAATTATAGAAAAGACTTGACTTATTGAAGTCAAATGTGAGAATGATAAACTATAAGTGGAACTACATAATTAATAAGATGAAAAGACCCTTAGACATCTTCCGTATAAGTTCAATAGGATGTCAGAATCATTAAGTATTTGATACTTAATGGTTCTGTTGTTTTCTTATTGAAGAAAATTATCCTATAATGTATAGTGGGAGCGATATTTGATATCGATTTCGGAAATTAGCATTAAACAATATCTAAGATTGTTCCTAGCTTATTACGATCATGTTTTAACTTGATTAAGCTTTCGTTATGAATAATTCATATGATGTGGAAATTGTTTGCGCAGCAAAAGCAAAGTGGGCTTTATAAAGGTTTGACATTTATAGTATGACAGTGAGAAAGTTATACTCAGTGATCTATTGTAGATTCTGTTGGTTAATGTTGATATTAAACTATGTATTTTGGCTAAAGAATGCAAAGTGGCGTTCTTGAATGTTTTCTTCGAATGAGAGATCTGTTGTGGTTTCTTTGTTTGAAGAGTTCATTCTAGAATGGCCCTAGAGTTTGTATTCTGCTCAGGGGTGTGCATTAATCAGGTTTTAATCGATTACCCGAACCGTTCCGACCCATCTTTTTTATTACGGTTCGGTTAATTCGGTTAAATCAGTTATTGCGGTTAAATTTTTTAACTTTTTCGGTTATTCGGTTCGGTTACGGATATGAGATTCATATAACCAAACCGACCGATTAACCGAAATTAAACCATATATATATATATATATATATATATATTAGCGCGTGCGAGTCCTTTAATTTTTTAGAGTTAGATAGTCTTCATGTAAACTCTCAATTGGTTGTAGTTATATTGATTTGATAATACTACCCGAAAATAAAATTGATAAAATTCAAATGACAAGCTGCATTAACAGTTTGGTTTCGACTCTTTTTAATTTCTCTCAAGAATTTAAAGGTAAAAATATATAAAAATTTCAAATTGGTAGATTTTGCATCATGGTGGATTCATGACCTTTAAAATTTCGAACATGGTAGGTTTGGAAGGAAATCTGAGGCCGTGACAATCATCGAGGGTTTAAAAAATATTTCTCTCGCATGTTATTAAATATAGATATATTTAATCAAATGTTAGTTAGAATCGGTATTTTTAGAATCGGATATGTGATCGAATTAGTGATCCAAAAAATTTAATGCGTCAGTGGTTTGACCGGTTGAAACGTTCCGAAAAAATCAGTTGAACCGACCTACATCATATATAATTTTACTAATTAAAAATTATAAAAAATATTAAATTTTAATTTATTGGATTGGTTAATAACCGAATTAACCATAACCGACCGAAATATAATAGTTAATTTAATGTCCTAAATTGGTTAAATCGGTCACACTTTTATTTAACCGAAAATTTCGGTTATGTTTAAAAAATCAAGGATTAACCGACCGAACCGACCGATGCACACCCATAATTTTGCTAAGATCACAGTTTGATATACTAGCTTATAGATCCTATTGTAGACTCAGATAAGCTTTCTGAAAATCTGTGTTCTCTAATTTTGATACAGTCAAATTGTCTGATTTTATCAAAGTACAGAGAATACATATATGATAGAAGGGTCAATGGGAACGTACAAATTTCTTTCTAGTGTTGTATATCCTAACGACATTATCATCATTAATGTAATAATGAGATGTTTATAAGGTAAAAAGTTTACCTAAGTCTTCTTTTCTCTGTGAATGTAATGGGAGTAGTCTCTGCTATATTTGAAATAAAGTTTTATATATGATATAAAACAAGAGACTTGTGAGAAACTCCCATTAGTCGTGCATTAGATATGATCTAATAAATGACACAACAAGACTATCTGTATGACAGTTAGTATAACTGTTTGACAGTTAATGTGTCTCTAATCTATAGTATTTATCTTTCGTAAAGGATGATTCCTTAGTCGAAAGAGAAATTGATTATAATGTCTAGTCAATCTTATGCTTTATAGGATAATGGCATAATGAATACTATATTATGTACGATTAAAGATATCAATTTAATTGTAATTGTTACGAGTTATTTTGATATGTTGTAGACCATATGATGTGTCTTAAAACATGTTCTTTGTTATCTTTGAGATATTACGAACGAGTTTCTTATTCATGGAGAATATAATCCGCAACCATTAGGGTCAAATTAGTTTTGAGTCTAATTATGACATTAGATGGTCTATGTCATATAGAGTCAGAAAAGATGCAGTGGGAGTGTCACAGATGATTCTACTGTATTAGTGGAATTCGTTGCAACTTATGAAGTATTGACTTATGAAGTTGCATAGTGACCTTATAGATTAGAAGTTGCAAAGTATTTTGGATTATATCTTTAAATACATAGACAATTTTATAGCTATAACACAATATTGATATCGCATCTGAGTCATATTGATGTAGAACTTGGGTTCTACAAAATATGAATGATGTTGGTTAAGGAAAACAATTGGGTTTGTTGGACAGACTCAATTTGTAATAGCGGGCTTACTCGTTGTTGCCTAACTCTTGAGTACTAGGTGAGCTCTTGAGGGCCATAAGTATGTGACACATATTGAAATGTGTATATGATACCGTGGATTGGCACTAGAGCAAGTGGGAGAAATTGTTAGGGTTGGTACTCGGAGTGCCAATCCGGATCATATTTATGTCTGATTGATAAATACGAATAATTTCATTTTCCATAATATTACTTATTTAATGGTAGCACCTTTTGTCTTTTATACACATATTTGATCTACTTACGATTAGATATCTAATTACGATTAGATTGAAACTAAATTTGGTTTAGTGATACGTGTATATTAGACAAAGACCTTAGGATTTACAATGTAGTGCGCAGTTACAACGTAGTTTGTAATTGACATTGGGAAGCGCACTATAAGATGTATATCCTCAAATAAAGTTTCTGGTCAAGATTTACTAATATGGGTCCGTTAGCAAAATCCGCTGAGACCAGTACATGTCGTATATCGTGACTTGGTCCGATGGTTTATCCCAATGAACCATGAGTCTCGGGAGACTCGTATAGAAATGTAGGTATTTATTTGATAAATACTGAATGACTCACTGAAGATTTCCTAATAGATGGTACACCAACGTCAATAGGAATCTTCTTGAGTTGATCGAGCATAGTGGTCCTTCGACTTGAGATACCACAATGGATATATGAGTTATCCTCCACACTTTGATGGCAGTCACGTCACTGATCAGACATCCGCCTGTTCGTTGGGTATGGACCGATGCTCATAATATCTTGTGCGTATCAAGATAGAATCCGTCACTCTTGTGTACAGGGCATAGGCATCCTGCACGTGTTTGCGATCTAGTAAATCCATGGCCATGGTATAACTTCAGAAACAAGTTCCGAGTGTTATTTACAGATCGTAAATTTGAAAGTCGACTATATTATACCGAAACGAATTGACGTTTTTATCTATATCCCAGGTATAATATGGATAGCCTGTGATTGAGGGATTATACGTATGCAATGACCTCGACTTGTATAGTTTAGCAAGATTATATGTGGTCGTCATAATTCAAGATTGGGTGAATTATGGACATGAAATTGGATTTCGTGACGGATAAAATTTAACTTAGAGAGTCTCATAATATGAAGTGTACTAGTTGAGCACTTGGGCAACGCGTTATGAATAATACAGATTATTCATAATGCCTCATCGGATTAAATGAGTTAATTCGAATCGTTTAAATGGTTAAACGAAAACACATACATAAGGGCATTTTTTGTCAATTGTAATTATTGTGTATTTGTATTTGATACATAATTTGATTAGATACACATTAATTAATTGTCAAATAAGACTTTGACACATGCCATTAGTATATGTATTTGTTATTTAATGTAAATAAAAATATATATAATTATTATTATATAAATTAATTATTTAAATATTAAATATTTGAATAATTAAATGATATACTTTTTCATAATTGTTATAAAAAAAATTTAATTATTATTGGTTACAAATGGCATGATTTTATTAAGCTTTAAGTGTGCAAATTTGATTTGTCAAATTAAAGCTTATTATATTTAATTGAATTAAATTGTCATAAATGACCAAAATGCCCCCTAAAGTCGGTCATCATGTTTTAAATAAAAAAAAAATTGTTTTCTTCATCACTTACTCCTCCATGGCCGAAACGCCACCCTAAAATAGCTCCCAAATTGTTCTTGATGATTCAAGGAAGAAAATGAAGAAAAATCAAGAAAAAACTTTAGGAAAATAAGAGATTAAAGGTAATCTTCAATCCCCTTAAGCTTTGAAAGCATGTTTCATGTTCTTGATTATCTAGATTGATTCTAGGGTTTCTTATTTTCTATAAATTTGGGGCTTTTGGTTTTGGAGGATGGAATTAGAAGCATATTGCATGTGTGAAGTTGTTTTGAATAATATTATTGTAATATATATTCAATTTAGTCATTTAATAATAAGTTTCCATTCTAGAGTGTTATGACCACTCTTGTAATTCCTAGTATTTTTCTTGGGTGCTTCATTGGTGGTGACTTGAATTGGTGTTATGATTAATTTAATTAATGTTGAAAAAGTTGGATTAAAGCATGAAAAATAGATAATTTTTGCTTCTGGATCATATCTGAAAATACTGTTCATATGGTGATGAAAAATATGTCTTATGAATGTATTGGATGTGTTTTGGGTGTTGGAACAATTTTCGGAAATTGTTTCGGAGTTGAAATAAGCGAAAACGGTGAAAAACGGCGTTACCGGTGACTTTTGAGCCAACCAGGTGACGACTGTCCAAACAGTGAATTTGTCACTATTTGGGTAGCCAATGAACTGCCCTAATACTATTGGGGCTGACCTAGGCAGCCCTTATGTGTATTGGGTGGTCGGTTCGGTCAAAAATGTATTTATGCCATTTTGCGGAAAAATATTTTCGTAAAAGTTTACGAAGTTTCTTAACTATTTATGTCGCTATTTGATATCGAATAAATATATTTAGGTGAAATATGAATGAATTATTCATATTAGATATTGAATAATTCATTCGGTAATTTAAAAATTTTAAAATTATGATTTCACCCGAGCAGCATTTTCGCCGCGCCCTTTGCCCAAAACCCCAACAATACCCTCGTGAGACGATTTTGGGAACAATCGGTAAATTCTTCGAGAATTTGATATTAGACGCCACGATATTCCACTTCGGACAACCCGTGGTATTTGGGCAGTAACATTCTCATACGAACTCTGATTTTATGAACTTTATATCTTCGGAAAGCTAAGATCGACATATACAACTTTCACATTGAAAATTTTCAAAATTCGAATTATAAGTAAGCCAAAAAAGCAAGTCAAAAATATTAATGAATAGTGCCACAGACTTATCAAGAAAAAGTATCTAATTTTCTCCATATTTCTACACTTTTCTCCATTTATCCAAATATGAAATAAGCCATACTATATAAAGAGGATATTATTCAATGTTTCATAAAAAATTAGAAAAGAAGAAGAATGAAGAAACGAAATGGATGAAGAGGAAGAAGAAGAAAAGAAAAAGAAAAAGAATGGGAGAGGAAAAAAAAGAAAAAAAAAAGAAGATGAAGCAAAGAAAAAGATAAGTAACAACAGAGAAGTTGGGAATGTGAAGAAATCAAGTGGATTGAGGTAAGGTCATTTGACCCAAATCTTGGATTGAGTAGTTTTGTTGATATAATGGTGTAGGAATGTTAAGAGCACAATTAACATAGCATTTAGTGGCATGTAAACATGAATTGATTGTGTTGAATAAGAATCAAATGCATAGGAACCCTAAGTATTGAGATAATTAGGACTTTGAGATTAAAGGGTTAAATTGAATTGAAGAGTGTAGGTTTAGTAAGTATTTACATTGAATTTTATGGGATTGATGTTTTAAAGTTGTAATATGGAAGTGTGGAATGATTGATGAGTAAACTAGGCTTGGAGAATTGGAGTCAAGGCCTGAATTTGGCCTCGCATCGCGACGTAACTCACTTCATGTCGCGACGCGTACTGGGAAATCGATGAATGTTTGATTCTGGTTTGCACGTGTCGCGACGCGAACTGGAATTTGAAGAACACATTTCTGGAATCATGCGTATCGCGAAACACCAGGTTACACGTCGCGATGCGAAGATAAAATTTTTCCCAAATCAATTTCAATTCTTCTCAAATTCAAACTAGTATGTTAAGGGCAATCCTAAAGAATTTATATTAGCCTGTTTGCATATAATATATCATAATATAGATATCATGTGCCTTGAGTAATTAATACGTGTTCAAAAGAATAAATTTAACCTAGTTCCGAAGCGTATTCAACGATTTATATCCTAATTGAGTTTATCAATGATAGATCATCGCAGGAACTACAATTCCTTTCGATGAGTGGCGTAGCACCAACCAAATTTCAGACCAGTGAGTGGACACTTCCCTTTTAAATTGACATTTCATTTTGTTATTTTCATATCCGACTTATTTTTACGCTTTAGGGCGTTAGATGATTTTATTACATATATTTCATGAAAATATATTATTTAAGTTATTTTTGAAAAAAAAAATGTTTTCAGAGTATTGAGTTCTATATTTTCGAGGCATTGGGGAAAAACCCACCTCAGTATGTAACTTGTTACAGACTTGGAATTGACGAATGACATGTGCGCATGTAGACGACTGGGGGGACGGCGATACGTAACGCCCCCAGATTCTAGTTCAGGACTAAGGATGACAGATGCCCATATATCCTAGTTTCATAGCGTGGAGGGTAGCATATATCTGCACTCCCAGTTCTAGTTCAGTGGCTTGAGGGACAGCGATACGTAACATCCAAAACCACTAGTTTCGGGGACAGTAGTGGCATGCTTTGGGGGACGGCGATACATAACGCCCCAAAGTTATGGATTTGCACTCCTGGCTCTAGTTAGGTGTATAGGGGGACTGCGATTCGTAACGTCCCCATACGTCAGATTTTCAGAGACAGATACAAATTTCAGAATACTTTTCAGATTCAGTTTTCAGAAAAGGTTTTTAGAAAATGAAGTTTTCAGAAACAACAGTTTTATAAGAAACTTTCAGAAAAGTTAAGTTTTATAGAAAGAGTTCAGAAGAGATTTTCAGGGAGAAGCCCAGAGTTTTCAGACAGAAAAAGAGTTTTTGTTTAAAGTTATTTCTTGAAATTGGTTTTAGAACCAAATGTTTTCATTACAGTATTTCAGTTTTTATCGTCCACTCACTTAAAACGTATAACGGTCTAACCCCCTCCCAGTTTCTTTGTTTTGCAGGAATACCCGGAGGACGAGCTCGGGAGGATGTATATTGAAGGAAGTCATTGGGGTGTTGTGTCCACCAGGTTGAGTCAAAGTTCAGTCAAGTCAGTGTCAATAAATGTCATGCATCATATTGTTTGTTAGTAAAGAATATTCATGTAAAGACTTATAAGAGTTTATTTCTAAAGTTGAGTTATGTAGTGAATTTGAGTATTTAGTCTGTAAAGCATTATGAAATCTTGATATTGAGTTGGGCATCAGTCCCATGCATGAGTTCCTATATAAGATAAGTTCAATATTATTAGAAAGTCAAAGGCTCAGGGGAATAGTACGGCCTATTCCCTGCCGGTAGTATCTCCCGGATTGAGGATGTTACATATAATTTCTCAAATAAAATTCATGCTCTTTCTAGTTTATTGAAGACTCTTGACTAGCTGTAGACAATCCCGATTGGCACAGATAATACTTGAATCCCATAACTGAGAGAGAGTGAACTATTAAAGATCTTGATTAATTATAAACAATACAATACCGCCTATATGGTTGGTTTTATATATTTATCATAATTGAGTACCTAACTAGACTTGTTATAGATAAATATTATCACCGCTTTTACAGCTGATTTTATATGTTTTGGCATATTTATTACCTTAGCAGAACTAATTATCGACATGGCGAACTACATGTGTTGGCATAATTAATACCTAATAATTATAAAATAAATTGATTGGGAAATAATTATAATTTACATTTTATAAAAAGTAAAAATTATATATATTTGAAATATCAAGATTTGATCCTTTAACCATAGTATTTTATTTTATTAGTGATTAGTGGTAATTACATCACTTATTCCCACTCATTTAGCCTAATACTTTGTATTGTTTCTCGAGTTTTATGAACGTTTTGATGTGTTTTGTTGTTATTTTGCAGATAAATAAAGTTTGGAAAGCACTGGAGGCAATTTGGGGCAAAAACGGACAAAAATGCGTCAACAGGGACATTTTGGTCTTTAGCGCGTCGCGACGCTGAAGCATTGCGCGTCGCGACTCCCACCTTGCGCCGGACTTGCTAACGTGCGCCGTGTGACACGTTTCAAAATCCGATTGGTCAAAATTTGCTAACGTGCACCGATCATGCTAACGTGCGCCGTGACACGTGTCACCATCACAACGAATCTGCTAACGTGCGCCGACCACCACGTGTCAACATCTGATTGGACCAAACCGACCGCGTGCCACATGTCACTTTCCTATTGGACCGAAAAGTTGACGAATCTGAGCATGCCACGTGTCACCATTCTATTAGACCGAATTTCCACCCAATCACAAGCTGACACGTGGCACGATTTCATTGGACCGCTTCGCCAGCCAACCAGAGCGTGACACATGTCACCAATTATTGTGCCGACAACCGCGTGGTCAACCCCGCGTGGACTCTAGTAACTGTTGCCAGCGTCGCGACGCTAGTGCACTTTCAGCGTCGCGACACTGACCCACAAAACGCCTATAAATTGAAGCCGCCAGATTCATTTTTCCTCATGCTTTCCTTGGGATTTTTCCCTATTTTTAGAGGATTGCATCTAGTTTTGTATATATAAATAATATTTTTAATTATGTATTTTAATTTTCAGTAATAGTAATAGTAGTTCTTCTTCTTCTCTTTTCTTTTATGTTTAGTAGTTAATTTACCGATGGGGTAAAAGGTAAAACCTTTAATATAATTATTTAGGTAAATCTCACTTAATTATAATTTATAAATTATAATTTAACCGGATTAATTAATGTCAGACTTTATTACCGCTTATATGGCTGGTTTAAATATAAATTACCTTACCGCCTATATGGCTGGTCTTTATGTGACAGATAATTACCGCCTATATGGCTGGTGTAATTGGACTAAATGGATTACCGCCTATATGGCTGGTTTTAAATGTTTAATATTATTAATTACTGAGAAAGCAGAATATAAAATAATTTATATATTATAATAAGTGAGATTCCTAGATAAGAAATATTAATTGTGGATCCTCTAACCCCCAGCATTTTATTTTTATTCTAGGGAAGTGATGAAACACAATATCCACACTTAATAATTGATTTTCTTTTTATGGGTAATTCTTTAGTTTGTTTATTGAGTCTAAAGTTTAATGCTTCTTGTTGTCTGATCACCAATAAGATTGATTTGGTAAACTTAAAATGAACTAGACATAGGGATTTTAGGTTTCAGCCTTAGACTCAATAGCCCACGATCTTCCTTGAGGATAGATAACCCTTTAATATATTTCCTTACAGGATAGGAATATACCTGTCGGACGTGGGTAGCCATAATTGGAACTTAATCTTAATGAATCCAGGTAATTTGGTTGACATAGACATATGGTTCAATTGGGTTATACTGGGTATTTACGTCTGACCATCGGAAGAGGCTTTCGCATATCATCGTGTTCCAGTTTAGCAAATTAATTTATTACACATAAATAAGAGAATCAATTCATCTTTATAATAATATTGTGTGGAGTCAAAACCCTAGATCCTTGAGTCTTTTCTTTTATTTTCCTTAGTATTTTCTTTTGAGTCTGTTTTTATTTTATTTTGCAAAACCACATTCAACCAACCTAAAGCAATCAATTTCTTTCTCCCTATAATTAGATACCTGTAAATAAATAGATTCAATAATTAATAATAATAGTAGGAATTAAGTCCTCGTGGGATCGATATTTTTATACTACTTGAACGATACGTGCGCTTGCGTTATACGTGTGTGTTTACACCGGTCAAGTTTTTGGCGCCGTTGCCGGGGACTTATTTTTCTTGAGTTATTAATTTTGAAGCTATCCAATTTACTTATATCTAATTTTCTCTATTTTTATCTGTAATTTTTATCTTTTTCTTTTGTTTTCAGGTGATTGAAAAATGGAACATTATTGGGAGATTGAGAGATCACGAGCTTTACTAGAAGATACACCTCAAATCTGGGAGCAACAATCCAGTTTTCTGAGGCCTGTTGTCCAGCCCAACAATTATCACTGGATGCCAGAACCAAGCAATACCACATTTGTTCAACAGAACGTAATAGGGAGATGTGACATATGTAATGGTAACCACCCTAGAGATTATTGCGAATATAACTACCATACAGGGTGGCAGAGCTATCAAGATCCTTCTTGTTATGAAGAGCCATCACATTTCACAGAACCACATTTTCCATCTTATCCACCATCTATCTTTGATCTTCATCAAGAACCAGAACCATCCGAGGAAGATCGATTGATTCACATGTTCAAAGAACAAGCAGCTCGATTTGATGCACAAAGTCAGAGTAACACAGAATCCATACAGAGAATGACAGATCAGATCAGACAATTAATAGAAAACCATAGCTACATACCTCAAGGAGCATCTTCAGATGACACAGATGAAGCCTTCGAGTACCAAACATTTCACTATGACACTTTAGCAGAAGAGGAGGCTGAGGAGAATCAAGAACCAGAGGTATCAGTTCAGGAACCCGAGCCGGCAAAGTCTCGATTTGATTTCTATTATTCAGATTCTGACGAGGATGAAGCTGAAATATTTGTACCAACTGCATCAAAAATTGAGGATGGAATTCTGTATCCTCAAAACGAAGATCTTGGAGATTGTTTTGCAATGATATTTGAAGAAGATCTACCCGAGCCAATCAATTCACCCGAATCAGAGGATGAAGACCTAATGTCTGACTCATCTTTTCATCCTCAGGTGGAGCAAGAAACAGAGCAAATGGAAGAGCAAATGTCTGAACTTATTGAAGATCCAGAGCATTCAGGCGAAACATCACTGTTTTGGGGAGTACAGATTAAAGATATCACCCAGAAGCTTGACAGAATGGAACTTCCATTCAAAGTCAATCACCATACGAGACCTCCTGATTTTCTTTCTTTCTTTGCAGGAACCACTGGAGCAATAAGGAGCAAAAAGGTGGCACCAGCACTGAATGAGACAAAACTATTTTTGCCCATTTACCGTTGGAAGAGACCCTTCAAAAGCAACGCTCACGGGATTGTCTTTAATCGGACATCCAAAATGACGCTGAAACCTCCTTGACAGATAGATTTTAGTCACGTCTGGCTGAAGACGTAAAATTTAGCGCTAGCAGGGAGGCAACCCATGCAATTTGTTGTAATTTATGTTTTCATATTTTGTGTATACATGTTGTAGAGTTTTTAATTTTGTGTGTTATTTTTGTAGGGAAAAGCACAAACAGAGCATTTTAAAGACATAAGGAATGGTGTTTGGAAATCACAAAGATGAGAACCAATTCATTAGCGATGGCTGAGTAAAGAATTAATTCTTGAGACGCATCCTAATGGATTTATATACCAAACGAGTGGCGTATTGCGTACACAATTCTGTTACCTTAATTATTGCTTTGATTTGCTTTTCTGTTGTAATTATCTTTATTTTCGTAGACAGGATCCAGACATTTTGACCTTTCATGATTCATTTTTTTGTTTAGCAAACAAACGTCCTCTAGAAGATACTAGTGCTATTATTACTCACCCTTTTTCAGGTACTATAAATTCAGCCCGTCATTGCACTTTTGAAGGCATCCAGAGTTGAAAAAGAAATACATAAAAAAAATGGAAGCCACTTCAAGAAGACGAGTTGAAAACATCTGCGTGTTTTGCGGTAGTAGTGTTGGTGTTAAGCCACAATACGTAGAAGCAGCACAGGAATTGGGTCGAGTCTTAGCTGCAAGGAATATGCACTTAATATATGGCGGAGGAAATCTTGGACTTATGGGAATCGTTTCAAAGGTTGTACAGGAATGAGGCAGTCATGTTTTGGGAATCATCCCAAAACCCTTGGCAGAGGCAAATCTTATTGGATCATCAAACGGAGAGGAACTGATCGTGCCAGGTATGTCTGAACGACTGGTAGAAATGATTAACCGTGCTGATGCTTTTATCGCTTTGCCAGGTGGCTTGGGCACATTGGAGGAAATTTTTATAGTTCTATCTCGGGTGAACCTGAACATACACCAGAAACCGTTTGGACTGCTTAACGTTGATGGATTTTATGATTTTCTTTGTGTGTTTCTTGATGATGCCCGAAGAAATGGGTTCGTTTCAAAACCTATGAAAGAACTCCTCTTCACTACCAGAACTGCTCCGGATCTAATAGACCAACTCATAGCCTATGAACCACAAGTTGAACCTATCCTTTCAAAGATAAATTGGTCCGAGGACGATCGTGGTAAGAGGCGTCGAATTAATCTGGATCTTAACCTTTAATTTCCTGTAGATTTTCAGCTAACCAGGTACGATCTTCTAAACTCTTCTATTACTGTTTAAGACATTGGGGACAATGTCTCATTTAGGTTTGGGGGAGGGAATTAGTTGATCAGTACCTTGTTTTTAGTTTGTGTGTTATTTTTATTTTTAGTCCAAATTTTTCGAAAAATACAAAAAAATTGAAAAATTTTCAAAAATTACAAAAATATTTTGCGTTTTTGTGTTTTTATTTTGACGAAAATGGTGAAATTGGTAAGAAACATATTTCAAACCTATTTTCGAAACGAGTTAATTTTTGTTTATTTCCTTTTAAATTATTTAATTTGTAGATTCTCCATAAAATGGACTAAAATGGATCTTCATATGCTCAGTTGGCAGGTATTATCAATATGCATAGTAACATACAGACATGAGTTGTAATTGAAAAGTTTGTAATATTCCGTACTCTAGTTTAATTGGAGGAAGCATCTATAAATAACAATGGAGTAAAAAAAAAAAATTCTGTTGTACAAAATAAAGCATTTAAGATCCGGGTTATTAAGTCTGTAAGGGTGTTTTAACACCTGGTGCCCTAAAACCAACTGGTTTGGGAGTCATCGGCCTAAAGCTCGTTACATGGATCGAAGATGCTGCAAAATATATTTATATCTGAAGTCTGGGTAATTAAGTCCGTAGGGGTGCTTTAACACCTGGTGCCCTAATGCCAACTGGTTTGGGAGCCACCGACCTAAAGCTCGCTACATAGATGGAATGTATTGTATATAAATAAAAAATAGAGAAAAATCAAAGAAAAAATCAGAAAAATCAGAAAAATTACTCCATTGCTACAAAAAGGTGTGTATTCTGATAAAACTTTAGGACAAAAATATTACTCTCTTATCAACTGCACTTATGACTGTTGTGGGCAAAAATGAGTTGATTAATATTTTGTTGGTTGTGTATATGAAGAATGGTAAAAATAATCGGAGAATTTACTTATTCGGTAATTTAAAATGAAACAAAACAATTAGTAACTTGGAGTAGAAGTTTCACTTGATTAGTCACTAACTTCTCTTTTCTCGTCTTTTTGCTTTTGTGTGCATTAGTTTTAACTAACTTTTTACTTTTGTAAAAATGTTTGTGGGTATCATTGCTGTAAACCCTCACGAGGCTACAACTCGTCCACTAGGGACACCTAGGGGTTTAAAGGCTTGTTGCATACGCTAAATGCAACCGTGATCCCTACGAAAGTGGCTTAGTTAATTTTATTTTTTTATGTTATTTTATTTGCTGTTTTGCACGAGGACTAGCAAAATGTTAGGTTTGGGGTGTGATGAGTGGTAATTACATCACTTATTCCCACTCATTTAGCCTAATATTTTGTATTGTTTCTCGAGTTTTATGAACGTTTTGATGTGTTTTGTTGTTATTTTGCAGATAAATAAAGTTTGGAAAGTACTGGAGGCAATTTGGGGCAAAAACGGACAAAAATGCATCCACAGGGACATTTTGGTCTTTAGCGCGTCGCGACGCTGAAGCATTGCGCGTCACGACTCCCAGCTTGCGCCGGACTTTCTAACGTGCGCCGTGTGACACGTTTCGAAATCCGATTGGTCAAAATTTGCTAACGTGCACCGATCATGCTAACGTGCGCCGTGACACGTGTCACCATCACAACGAATCTGCAAACATGCGCCGACCACCACGTGTCAACATCTGATTGGACCAAACCGACCGCGTGCCATGTGTCACTTTCCTATTGGACCGAAAAGTTGACGAATCTGAGCATGCCACGTGTCACCATTCTATTAGACCGAATTTCCACCCAATCACAAGCTGACACGTGGCACGATTTCATTGGACCGCTTCGCCAGCCAACCAGAGCGTGACACATGTCACCAATTATTGTGCCGACAGCCGCGTGGTCAACCCCGCGTGGACTCCAGTAACTGTTGCCAGCGTCGCGACGCTAGTGCACTTTCAGCGTCGCGACGCTGACCCACAAAACGCCTATAAATTGAAGCCGCCAGATTCATTTTTCCTCATGCTTTCCTTGGGACTTTTCCCTGTTTTTAAAGGATTGCATCTAGTTTTGTATATATAAATAATATTTTTAATTATGTATTTTAATTTTCAGTAATAGTAATAGTAGTTCTTCTTCTTCTCTTCTTTTATGTTTAGTAGTTAATTTACGCTGGGGTAAAAGGTGAAACTTTTAATATAATTATTTAGGTAAATCTCACTTAATTATAATTATAAATTATAATTTAACCGGATTAATTAATGTCAGACTTTATTACCGCCTATATGGCTGGTTTAAATATAAATTACCTTACCGCCTATATGGCTGGTCTTTATGTGACAGATAATTACCGCCTATATGGCTGGTGTAATTGGACTAAATGGATTAGCGCCTATATGGCTAGTTTTAAATGTTTAATATTATTAATTCCTGAGAAAGCAGAATATAAAATAATTTATATATTATAATAAGTGAGATTCCTAGATAAGAAATATTAATTGTGGATCCTCTAACCCCAATATTTTTTTTTATTCTAGGGAAGTGATGAAACACAATATCCACACTTAATAATTGATTTTCTTTTTATGGGTAATTCTTTATTTTGTTTATTGAGTCTTAAGTTTAATGCTTCTTGTTGTCTGATCACCAGTAAGATTGATTTGGTAAACTTAAAATAAACTAGACATAGGGATTTTAGGTTTCAGCCTTAGACTCAATAGCCCACGATCTTCCTTGAGGATAGATAACCCTTTAATAGATTTCCTTACAGGATAAGAATATACCTGTCGGGCGTGGGTAGCCATAATTGGAACTTAATCTTAATGAATCCAGGTAATTTGGTTGACATAGACATATAGTTCAATTGGGTTATACTGGGTATTTACGTCTGACCATCGGAAGAGGCTTTCGCATATCATCGTGTTCCAGGTTAGCAAATTAATTTATTACACATAAATAAGATAATCAATTCATCTTTATAATAATATTGTGTGGAGTCAAAACCCTAGATCCTTGAGTCTTTTCTTTTATTTTCCTTAGTATTTTCTTTTGAGTCTGTTTTTATTTTATTTTGCAAAACCACATTCAACCAACCTTAAGCAATCAATTCCTTTCTCCCTATAATTAGATACCTGTAAATAAATAGATTCAATAATTAATAATAACAGTAGGAATTAAGTCATCGTGGGATCGATATTTTTATACTACTTGAACAATACGTGCGCTTGCGTTATACGTGTGTGTTTACGCCGGTCAATTAGCTGAATTATTATTTTATCCTATGAAATTTATTCTTTGTGGATCCACCACAGACTTACCGGGTTATTTTATTACTTAATGAATCACTTTGTGAGTGTGTCAAGTTTTCGGCGCCGTTGCCGGGGAATAAAATTTAATATATAGGATAATAATTTAACATTATTGTATTTTTTCACTTTTGGGTTGTTTAAAAAAGCTTTTATAATTTTTCTGGTTGTTTTATGTATTTTGTAAAAAAAAAATCTTACTAAATTTTAGTCTCGGGAATCTGATTTTAAAATACTATATTTGCCAATTTATAAGAAAATTAGATGAGAATCATATCTCCGACCCATAGAGGGCATTCAAGTCATTACTGAACGTAAAATCAGATGAAGTTGTGAGCCACAATCACAATTACATTTCAATTTACTATTTTGATTTGTTTTATTGTTTTAAGCTATAACTTTTCTTTTTAATAGCAGTGTTGTAGATTCAATTATCAATACCACATTAATCAAGTTATGTCTCAATTTTGTTTGGGGGAAGGGATAGTTGACTATAATATTTTTATTTTTTTAAAAAAAATAAATAAAATATTTTATTTTATGTGTAAAAAATAAAAATACTTTATTTTTATATTATTTCTTAACAAGTTATTTTTTTCATTTCCTTTTAAATTATTTAAATTAGTGAATTCTCCATAAAATTATTTGAATTTGACTTGCATATGCTCATTTGACAAGTATTATCAACATACATGGTAACATATGATCATGGGTTGTAAGTGAAAATTTTGTAATATTCAGCTCTCTAATTTGTTGGAGGTAGCACCTAAAAGCAATAGAGTTTATATTTTTATTTCAAAAAAACAAATAAAAAAAATACTAACCAAGCTTGTACTTAGTAACCGCACATCTTGCCTCAGCAAGCAATGATTGTTCGCGTAAAACGGTAGAGCTTGAGTTTTAAAAAAAGGGAAAAAAGTGTGAATAAGTTCAATTTCGTAGCCTCTCTAACTCGAGCAATTAAGTACATATGGTTTTTTTAACACTTAGTATCCTAAGGCCAATTGGTCTGGGAGTCAATGGCCCAAAACTTGTTAATTAGGTTAAGAAGAAAGCTTAAGAAAATCATACGCTTTTCTTTTTGTCCTCTGAGATCCGAACAATTAAGTCTGCAGGGGTATCTTAACACCTAGTGCCTCAAAGCCAACTAGTTTGGGAGTCAAGTCCCAAAGCTCGTTACAAGGGTTGGAAATTTATTATTCAAAAAAATATATTTTTTTGTATATAAATAAGTTGTCATTGCCAAAAAGATGTAAATTCTTAACTTTAGAACAAAAATTTTACTCTTTTGTCAACAAGACCTATGAATATTGTGGGCATAATAAATTGATTGATACTTTGTCTCATGTGTGTATAGAAAATGGTAAAATGTATAGGAAGATTTACTTATTTGATAATTTATAAAGAACGAAGACAATTACTAATTTGGATAAGAATTTTTTTCCTTTTTAGTTTTCGTTTAAATTACTAGGGACTAGTAATAAGCCGGTTGGGGTGTGATGAACACTAAAAAGTGCACATTTATTAAAAGCAAATTTAATCATTTTACACTTATAGTTTCATTAATCCCCTTAATTTAGCACATTTGTTAAATAATAATTAAATTTATATTTTTTTTATTTTTTTTTATTTTTTTGTTTATTGTGTATGTAAAATACTGCTTTGGATACTCAATAGGAAAATGAACATGAAATCTGAATTCTAAGACCTAGAAACCTAAAAGGGCGTGGCAGATAGATTCAAATCGGACTTGGAAAATATTTACGTGTTTAGATTGGCGAAAATTATATATTAATTATAATTTATATTTTATAAAAAGTAAAAATTATTTATATTTGAAATATTAAGAGTGGATCCCCTAACCCTAATATTTTACTTTATTGTTTTTATTTTATTAGTTGGATTATTATTTTATCCTATTAAATTTATTTCTTGTGGATCGACCCCGGACTTACCGGGCTATTTTATTATTTCTACATTCTTATACTTGTGAGTAAAGAACCACTTTGTGAGTGTGTCAAGAACCTTCTAAAACTACATTTGGGCCAACATTACAGTCCATAATCTTACATTAGTTGCCCATCCATGAACTAAAAGAAGCTCCTATGGAAATTCCCTGAAGAAAATTGGGAAAACAGACATTCAGACATATTTTCGGAATCTAATTTGATACTTTGTCTCTTAGTAACCATGTATTTCTCGTGATCCCAAGGCTTCCATGGATGTTGGCCTACCCAGTCTTCTTTTTCTAGCTACATCTTCGACTTTTTCTTTACACGAGTTTTACACTCTTCTTAGTGTTGTTGAACTAATGACTTTGATCATTTTTATTTACCAAATCTGCATCTCCACTTGTTCTCTTCTTTTCTTCTTCATTTGAAGCCAATGCAACAGCTTCAATATATCCTTCAAGATAACTGCATATGACAGATTAAAATACACAGAACCAAGCAATTATTGACCAATAAAATTATTCATAACATTGTGAAATACTTACTGCGTTTTTGCTTTTTGGGCTATGTCTGAAGGGTTATCAGTCACGTTTGATGTGTTTTGGGTATGTTTTGTAGGTCCAGATAAAATTACAACTAAAGCAAACTTATCGAGCGATGAATCAGCAAAATGGAACAAAATCGGGCTACATTCCATACCTCAGGCTTCACGTTACAATGAAGCCTAGTGTATTTTTGAGGCAGAATATAATTTTTATTATGTGTCGCGACGCCCAATTGAAGTAGCCAGGGTCGCGACACGGACCCAATTCCTGATGTGTGAAGAACTCATATTTCTTAAGAAGGAAAACTCCTATTAGCCCCTATATATGAACAAGTCAGGTTCTAACCTAAATATTATACCTTTGAAGGCTTAAAGAGACTTTTGGAGAGAAAATGAAGCACATCAAGCAAGCACAAAGCAGAGACTCAGCATCAGAAAGCAAAAGACTACCGATTTCGATAGAGTTCCTTCTTATCTTTTCTTTCATGATGTCTTGTTTAATTTTGATTATTCCTTTAATGTTGTCTACCATGTGTTGTAACTAAAACCTTAGTATAGAGTTGTGATGATAACCAATATGTTAATTTTGTATAATTGATGTTTCCTATATCTTGTGTAATTTATTGGCTTGTTTATTGAACTTTATGCTTAATGTTTCTTATTGCTTGATCACCAATAAGATTCTTGTTTGAACTTGAAAAATGAATTATAGATTTAACCTTAGGTTCAATAACTCACGATCTCATCTAATGGATTTCCTTTCAAGATAGAAATATACTTGTAGGGCGTGTGTAACCATAATTGGAACTTGATCTTAGTGAATTTAGTTTAAGTTAGTTAACATAGACATATAGTTAATTGTTTTATTTAGAATATTTTTACATGACCATCGAAAGAGGCTTGCGGATATTTTCGTGTTCTAGGTTAATAAGTTAATTTATTACACAAGTATAAGAATATCAATTCATCTTTCAGATAATATTGGGTGGATTTGTTACCCCAGATGTTTGTCTGTTATTGTTTGTAACTCACTGTCTTTAATTTTATTTTTCTCTTCTTAGTTTCAATTTAAGTTTCATTAAAATCTAAATTAAATTTCGTTTAGATAACCGTAGATTAATAGTCTTAATATTTAGTAGAGTGGATAATAAGTCATTGTGGGTTCACCATCCAACTCTTTAGTCACTATATTACTTGAACGATACGTGCGCTTGCGTAACTTATAAAAATCACGATCAAGTTTTTGACGTTGTTTTCAGGGACTTATTTTATATTTCATCATTAATATTAGGACTAAATACTTTACTTGCTTACCTAAACACTTTTATTTTTTTAATCATATTTCACATTGTTGAGCGGGTATATGAGAAGAATTCGAAGCTGTGAACTCTTCCCTCTTGGCTCAGAAATCGAAAAGATTCTCCGTCAGTTGAGAAAGGACAAGCGACAAAGCCAAGACTCACAGCTCATCATGAATAATCAGCGGCCTGATCCCTTAGATACGGCACCATCAATTCCCATTCGGGGCATGACGATTTTGATGGTAGACGAATTGATTTCCTATATCGTCATACCTCATTTGCAAGCTAATACATAATATATCAAAATGTATATTCAGATGATACAGCAGTCGGTACAGTTTGGAGGTGGCCCAAATGATGATCCCAATACTCAGAGAAGTAGCTTCCTAGAAGTCTACATCACATTCAACTATAACAGAGGGGTAGAAGAGGTAGTTCGTCTTCGAATGTTCCCATACTCCTTGAAGGATAGAGCGAAAGCATGGCTCCACTCACTACTAGCGGGTCAATTATGACTTGCGCAGACTTGGCCACCAAATTTCTAACCAATATTTTTTTCGCCATCTAGGATGGCTAAGTTGAGGAATGACATCATGTCTTTAATACAGTATGATTCAGAGTCCCTCTATGAAGTGTGGGAGAGATACAAGAACTTGCTCTAAATGTGCCCCGCCTATGAGATTACAAAGTGGCTGCAAGTCTAAACCTTCTACAATGGGCTCAACGAAATGCTTAAAACCATAAAAGATACAGCGGCTGTAGGTGCTTTAATGGTTAAACGAGAGAATGAAGCATGGGCGTTGCTGGAAGAAATGGTTAATAACAACTCTTTATGGCCTACTGAGAGAAGTATGCCTCAATGAGCAGCAGGGGTCCATGAATTAGAGTCCAATACAGTTGTGAATGCCCATATAGAGTGGATCTATAAGTGTTTAGAAACCCTAAGCATTATTAAGCAAAATATGGAGGTGTTTATGGATATTGTTTTGGTGTTTGGTGATTTCTTTTACAGCTATTTGGAAAATTTGAGCCAAATACTTAAGAGATGCGAAGAAAATAATCTATTGCTCAACTGGAAAAATGTCATTTCATGGTGTATGAGGGCATTGTATTGGGAAACCAGATCTCTCATAAGGGCATTGAGGTGGATAAGTCAAAAATTACGACAATTGATAAGCTACCATCACCAATTTCAATAACAGGTGTTCGAAGTTTTCTAGGCTATGTATAATTCTAGAGACGGTTCATTAAAAAATTCTCCAAGATATCCAAACCACTTTATTATTTTCTGGAGAAGGACATGCAATTCAAATTCAACCTAGAATGTTATGCCGCTTATGATATTCTAAAGGAAAAGTTGGTCATTGCACTGATCATTGTGTTGGGGTAGTTGTGGGACCCCTAGGTCAGATCGGTGTCCCACACAGCGGTAGTGGGTCTAACCTATAGTAATTGAGCATAGGTGTATTTTTAAGTATTTTAATAAAATACTATATTCCATTACAAGTGTATAGAAAAAAATCGGGGGTGAATCAGAGTCCGAAAAAACCAAAACGAGAAAAAATGAAGAGAGCGTGCACCGCTCAGGCCATCCGTGTGCATGCGCACAAGTAGCATGCAAAGAATATTGCTTGCGCATCATGACACATAGCTGCACATGCTGCGTTGTAGCGTAACATGCTGCGCTACATCGCAGCAGGCCCTGTTCTTCATTATTTATTTATAATAAAACCTTATACACTTGTTAAAAAATAAATAACACCCAAAGTAATTTTAATTTCAAAACTAACCTCAACACGTGTTATACAACAAACATATATATATATATATATATTTTGAATCAAAACACAAACTAAAATAGAATCTCACAATGAAATGAATCATTAGAAATTTCTAGGTCACTCAATGGTGGTCAAGTGATTCTAGAATGGTAGTCGTTGCTCCAAGCTTTCATCTAGAGTTTCAAACTCTAATTTTATGTTTATGTTCAACATAAATATTTGACCCAATTACAAGCATATCATGTTTATGCTTCCAAAGCATCCATACACAATTCATTAGCATAATTTCAACATTAAGCTATGTTATTATGTATTCAATACATAATACATCACTATATGCTTCATTAATGAAAACAACTCACTAATGAAAACATAGCTTTAAAGAAAATCAAACTTACCTAGTAAGCTTGATTCCAAAATCCAATCTTCTTCTCATTGTTGAAATGTTGTAGAGAACTTTCAAAACTAGCAAGCTTGATTCTAAGATCCAATCTTCTTCTCATTATTGAAATGTTTTAGAGAACTTCCAAAGCTTTTATAAACACTTCTTTTACTTAAGCTAATATCTCTAATTCTTGGTTGTTTTATCTTTCTCAAGTTTAACGTTCTTAAGCTTAATTAAGAACTTGCTCAAGCTTGCATTTTATAGTGAAGCTTATGTAATTTTTAATTAATTAAAGTTCTAATAAATTTTTATGTGGCCTTAATTCATTTTGTCCAAATATGTATAATTAGGTGTGACTAATCACCTTTGTCTACCATTTTGATTTAATCCAATTAAATCAAGACAAAAGTCTATCCAATCGATTAGATCAATGTCTACCACTTTTATTTAATTCAATTGAATCAAGTTAAGTACACCTATTATTACATATTTATAATTACCAAAATATCCTCTAATGGTAAAGATATTTATGAAATTACAACATAGCCCTTGTGTGATTTTGGATTAATCCAATTGGGTCAAAGTAAATAATTAATGTTATCTAATAATACTTAATTATTTTAATTGATAATTATAATATCAAATATTATTTATTATTAAACATTATCAGCTACCCAATCGCTCAACGAGTACACTTCATATCGTGGGACTTTCTAAGTCTATAAACATTCGTCATATAAGC
>SKCR01027344.1:0-88178 GCA_019454045.1 Zanthoxylum bungeanum | reverse complement strand
GGAAAAAAAAAAAGAAAAAAAATTGTTTGTTTTTAGTCCATATAGTTAGGCATAAGTCCGGTGATGACATTATTTGCTTTGGGTGAAACCTTAGTGACCGGTGCTTACACACGCGTATAACGCAAGAGCACGTATCGTTCAAGTAGTATAAAAAGTATCGATCCCACGAGGACTTATTACCTAAGCTATTAATTTTATAAGGTCAAATGATTACTAGTATCTAACAGGTTGTTTGATAGATTTGAAAAGGTGACGATTCTAAATTTAAAAAAAAAGTAAATAAAATTGTTCGAAAGTAGGTTTAAGAAAATTCAATATTAAAAACTATCTAGGGTTGTGATTTCTTCCAATATCATTTTAAGAAGAAGTGATTATTTTTGTTTGTGTAATAAATCGGTTTACTAACCTGGAACACTAAATTATGCGAAAGCCTCTGTCGATGATCAGACGCAAATACCCAGTTTAACCCAATTGAATCATATGTCTATGTCAACCAAATTATCTGGATTCATTAAGTTTAAGTTCCAATTATGGCTACCCCGCCCGACAGGTATATGTCTATCCTGTAAGGAAATCTATTAAAGGGTTATCTATCCTCAAGGAAGATCGTGGGCTATTAAGTCTAAGGCTGAAACCTAAAATCCCTATGTCTAGTTCATTTTAGATTTACCGGATCAATCTTATTAGTGGTCAATTAACAAGACGCATTAGACTTAAGACTTAATAAGTAAACCTTTAAATTACCCAAACTATAAAATAACCCCTTATAAACCGGTGATATTAAAAGTCATCACAACCACATATAACTAATTTAGTTACAACACATAACTAGTGCTAGTAAGAACTTGAAAATAAAAGACATAAAGTAAAAATGCTGAAAAGTAAAAGCTGAAAAGTAAATTGCAATAAAAGAAAATGCTAAGGTAAAATGATCAACTTTTACCACTACTAATTTAGATATCTCCCATAATATAATATATAAACTTGTGATTATTTTACCAACCAGCCATATATGCGGTAACCTGATTAAGTCAAATTAAGTCCAACCAGCCATAAATGCGGAATCAAAATAAACCTGCCATATAGGCGGTAAGAAAATTTAATTACCAACCGACCAATATGGCGGTATCCTTGATTAATCAGGTTTAAACCAGATTAAAATGAATTACCAACCGACCAATCTGGCGGTATCCTTTTTAAGTCAAATTTTAAATAGTGAATATATTATATTTAAGGGAGATTAATCTAAATAGCAATAGTAAAAGAATTACCTTTCACCCTAGCAGGGGGAAGTTACCTCCTCATGGTAAATAGTAAAAACTATAAAAAGTAAAGAAAGTAAAACACTATTATTACAAAAAATAATTAAAATTAATTACAAAACTAAAATTTAAAAGAAATTAGATAGAAAACTCCCTATTTATATGAGAGAATTCAGAGAGAATGATACATCTGAAATCAGAAAACTGAGCTCTATTTATAGGCATCAGTAAGGGTCGCGCGTCGCGACGCCCAGCTCGCGTCACGACGCCGTTTGGTCGACGTGGCAGCTTCTGGTTCGTCGGCTTCAGATTCTGGATAAGGTGATAAGGCGACAAGTGGCAAGGTGGTTGGAGCTCAATTATTGTGACACGTGGCGGCTCGCAATTGCCTGATTCAGATTCTTATCCGCCACGTGTCAGATACGGATAAGTGAGTCAATGATTGATGCTGACGTGGTGCTGACGTGGCGACACGTGGTGAAAGTGACTGTCGGCACCTTAGAATTGCGACACGTGGCACGCTGTGATTGGTTGATGATGACGTGGCAGCCACGTGGCACTTTGACTTGGTCAACATGTGATGTGGATGATGACGTGGCAATGACGTAGAGTGACACGTGGCGATGGCGACTGTCGGCACCGTAGGATGATGACATGTGGCACGACACACGTTAGCAGATCGGCTGTGATAGTGACACGTGGCACGGCGCGCGTTAGCAAAGTCAAATTTTCTCAGATTCTGACTTGTGGACCCGGTGCACGTTGGAGGGATTTCACCTACAAGCTTATGAAAATGCCAGATTATACAAAGAAAAGACCAAAAAATGGCATGATTGAAAAATAGTACGCAGAAAACTGGAACCAAGGCAGCAGATGTTGTTATACAATTCAAGGTTGAAACTTTTCCCTGGAAAACTGAAATCAAGGTGGTCAGGTCCATTTGTGATTACTCAAGTTTTACCAAATGAAGCTGTTGAGTTACTTGATCCCAACACCAACGATACATTCAAAGTTAACAGCCAGCGTGTCAAGCACTACTGGGAGAATCATTTGAGCGACAAAAAGAAAGTGCCACACTTTCAGATACAGCCTAACATTCGGGCAGTCATGTCTAGCTGACGACGTTAAACTTAGCGCTAGTAGGGAGGAAACCCATACAATTTGATTTTTACAGGTAAAGTCATTTCAGGATGGAAGACGTTCACGTAAATCTACACAAGTATTTCCTTCTCTCCCTCAAAACTCTCTGATTAAAGTCTACAAAGCTCGCTTGGAACGAATGAGACTTTTTATGATCAAAGGTATTCCTAATGACATTCGTTGGATTATTGAAGCACGGGTCCGATTGGCAGGTGAGTCTTCTGATTCTTTTATTTCATATCTGTCTGGTTTAGGAAGAAGCACATATGCTAAAAATAGAAGAGCTAAAAGAATGGGTGTTTGCTATAAATGTGCACGCATGACATGCAATACTCGTTGTCGTTCATTAGGAATGGTGTCTGATAACCGTGAATAAAAAATAAATTCATTAGGGATGGCTTGAGTAAGGATTCTTTGGATGACATATCATTGACTCTTGAGATGCATTCCAGTGGATATGTGCATCACGCAATTCACATATTATATACACAATTCCGAAAAGAAAGACAACATTTAAGTCTCGAGAATCTAACTTTAAAAGACCATGTTTGCTAATTTATAAGAAAATTGGTGAGAAGTTTATCCCTGACATATAGACGTCATTCAAGCCGTTACTTCTTGTAAATATTATTTTCTTTGTATTTATCTAATAATTGTGATTAGTTTTGTTATTTTCTTTTATTTTCTTCGACAAGATATAGACTTTTTGACTTTCACGATATATTTTACTGTTTAGCTAATAATTATCATTTGTCAGGTACTAGTGCTATTATTACTCACCTTTTTTAGGTTCTATAAATTGAGCTCGTCATTGCACTCTTGAAGACATCCAGAGTTGAGAAAAAATAAAAATAAAAAATAAAAAAAATGGAAGCCACTTCAAGAAGACGAGTTGTAAATATCTGTGTGTTTTGTGGTACAAGTGTTGGTTCTAAACCCGAGTACGTTGAGGCAGCACAAAATTGGGTAGAGTCATAACTGAAAGGAATATGCACTTAATATATGGCGGTGGCAATCTTGGACTAATGGGGATCATTTCAAGGGCTATACATGAAAGAGGTAGTCAAGTTCTGGGAATCATCCCAAAACCTTCGACAGAGGCAAATCTTATAGGACCATCAAACAGAGAGGAACTTATAGTGCTAGGTATGTCCGAGCGACTTGTGGAAATGATTAACCGTGTTGATGCTTTTATTGCTTTGCCAGGTGGCTTGGGCAAAATGGAGGAAATTTTTACTGTGCTATCTTGGGCAAACTTGAACATACACCAGAAACTGATTGGACTGTTTAATGCTGATGGATTTTATGATTTTCTTTGTGTGTTTTTTGATGATGCCCGAAGAAATGGGTTCGTGTCAAAACCTGTAAAAGAAATCCTATTCACTACCAAAACTGCCCATGATTTAATTGACCAGCTCTTAGCCTTTGAACCACAAATTGACCCTATCATTTCCAAGATTAATTGGTCCGATAATGATCGTGGAAAAAAGCGTCGGATAAATCTGGATCTTAACCTTTAATTTTCATTTTAGATGTAGAATTTCAGCTAACTAGGTACTGTTTTCTAAACTATTCTTCTACTTTTAAGACATTGGGGACAATGTCTTATTTAGGTTTGGGGGAGGGGAATAGTTGACTAGTATCTTGTTTTTGTTATGTTGTTTTTATTTGATTTTTAGTCAAAAAGTTTCAAAAAAATTCAAAAAATTAAAAAATTTAGAAAAAAAATAAAGAAATATTTTGTGTTTTTGTGTTTTTAACTTGACTAATCATGTGAAATTGGTATGAGATAGCTGTGTAAGGAATTTCCACTCCTGAGACGTATCTCAACCTATTTCATATCAAGTTAATCTTTGTTTATTTCCTTTTGAATGATTTAATTTGTGAATTCTCCATAATACTGACTAAAATGGATCTTCATATGCTCAGTTGACATGTATTATCAACATGCATGGTAACATACGGCTATGAGTTGTAATTAAAAAAATTATAATATTCAGTGCTCTAGTTTAATTGAGGAAGCATAAAAAAAAGCAATGGAATAAAAAAACTTATGAGATCCGAGTAATTAAGTCTTTAAGGGTGTCTTAACACCTAGTGCCCTAAAACCAACTGGTTGGGAGTCACTGACCTAAAGCTCGCTTAATGGATGGAAGATATTGTATATAAAAAAAAAAATCAGAAAAATATTTCATTGCTATAAAAAAAAAAAGGTGTGAATTCTGATATAACTTTAGGAAAAAAATATTACTCTCTTTTCAACTACACTTATGAATATTGTGGGCACAATGAGCTGATTAATACTTCGATGATTGTGTATATGAAGAATGGTAAAAATAATCGGAGAATTTACTTATTGGGTAATTTAGAAAGAAAGAAAACAACTTCTAACTTGGACAAAGAGTTTCTCCTATTAGTCACTAACTTGTTTATACTCTTTTTTCTTGTCTTTTTGCTTTTGTGTTCATTAGATTGACGTTTGTGGGTATCGTCACTGTAAGACCTCACGAGACTACAACTCGTCCACTAGGGACACCTAGGGGTTTAAAGGCTTGTTGCATATGCTAAATGCAACCGTGATCCCTACGAAAGTGACTTAGTTTAATTTTATTTTAAAGTTGTTTATTGCATTTAATTTTGTTGTTTTGCTCAAGGACTAGCAAAATGTTAGGTTTGGGGGTGTGATAAGCGGTAAATATATCATATTTACCGTCCATTTGACTTAATATTTTGTATAATTTCTTGATTTTTGTTAATATTTTGATGTGTTTTGCGTTATTTTTTAGATAAAAAAAATAACAGGACTCTTTGGAAGCAATTCGGGCCTAAAACATCGAAAAACGGACAAAAAGGCAAAAATGTAAATTTCCTACTAAAATGCGTCGTTTGTTAAAATACGCCGTGCTAAAATGCACCGACTGCTATCATACGCCGCTCACGTGCGCCGGAAACGTGTCACAATCATAGCAGACTTGCTAACATGCGCACTTGCTAACGTGCGTCTGCCACGTGTCAACATCACAGTAATCTTGCTAACGTGCGTCGGACACGTGTCACCATCACATGCTGCCGACACTCATCATTGAAACACATCATTGTTGATGTCACGATGAAGTCAGCATCGTGATGCGCAAGCATTTAGAGTCGCGACGCCAAACCAATAATTTAGGTACCGACGCTGCCGACGCCACGTGTCACGATCGCGTTTAATCAACGGTGCGTCGCGACGTGCAATGTTCCACGCATCGCGACGCGTGAGGCCAAACTTTGCCTATAAATTGAGGTCGATTTCAGAATTCCAATTCATACATTCTTCTGGGGAATTCCTTAAGAATACTAAGAAGATTGTATCTTGTTTATTTATTTATAGCTTTCTGTATTTAATTTTATTTATTTTACGCAATAGTACTTTCTTTTCTTTACTTTTCAGTATTTATTTTACTGTTCAGTGTGAGGAGGTAACTCCTCTCTGCTGGGTGAAAGGTTAAACTTTTATTACTAATATTTAGATTAATCTCCTTAATTATAATATATAAACTATTTAAAACCTGACTTAATCAGGATACCGCCTTTATGGTCGGGTTGACTTAATTAAAATTGATTTTAACTTGATTAAATTGGATACCACATTTATGGTCGGTTGGAATTAATGATAAATTTGACTAAATCAGGATACCGCCTATATGGTCGGTTGGTAATTATCACGCAAAGTTAATATATTATATTAAGGAAGATATATAAAATAGAAGTAATAAAAGTGGATCATCTAACCCAGTATTTTCTTTATTGTTTTATTTATATTTTTTAATTTCTAGCTTTTACTTTATGTCACTTATTTTATTTAAGCTTTTACTAGCCTTAGTTATGTGTAGTAACTAACCCGTTATCTGGGGTTGTGATTACTTCCAATATCACCGGTTTATAAGGGGTTATTTTGTGTCTTGGGTAATATAAAGGTTTATTTATTAAGTCTTAAGCTTAATGGTTCTTGTTAACTGGCCATTAATAAGATTGATGTGGTAAACTAAAATAAACTTGACGAAGGAATTTTAGGTTTCAGCTTTAGACTTAATAGCCCGATCTCCCTTAAGGATTAGATACCCCTTAATAGATTTCCTTCCATGATAGACATATACCTGTCGGGCGGGGGTAACCATAATTGGAACTTAATCTTAATGAATTCAGGTAATTTGGTTAACATAGACATATGATTAATTGAGTTACACTGGGTATTTGCATCTGACCATCGACATAGGCTTTTGCATAAATTCGTGTTCCAGGTTAATAAACCAATATATTGCACAAACATGAGATAACCACTTCATCTTTAAAAGATATTGGAAGAAATCACAACCCTAGATAGTTTCTTAATATTGAATTTCCCTTAATTTACATTCGCACTGTTTTATTTACTTGTCTTAAGTTTATAATCACCATTCAATCAAAAATTCAATCTATTAGGTACTAGTAAACATTTAACTTCATAAATTAATAGCCTAGGTATTAAGTCATTGTGGGATCAATACATTTTATACTACTTGAACGATACGTGCGCTTGCGTTATACGTGTGTTATTACGCCAGTCAATAATCCTGATAAAATGGAATGGCTCAAAGCCATGAATCTCGAGATGGAGTATGTGTACTCCAACTCAGTCGGAGATCTTGTAAGTCAACCTGATGGGGTAAAACTTATATGTTGCAAGTGAATCTACAATAAGAAAAGATGAGTAGATGGGAAGGTACATACCTTCAAAGCTAGGTTAGTGGGCAAGGGTTATACCTAGAAAGAGAAAGTCGACTATGATGAGATTTTCTCACCAGTAGCCATGCTTAAATCTATTCACACCCTTCTATCCATTTTCACATATAATAACTATAAGATATGGCAGATGGACGTCAAGACAACATTCTTGAATGATAGTCTTGATGGAGCATCTATATTGTACAACCTGAGAAATTCGTTGCCTAAGGTCAAGAGAAAAAGGTTTGCGAGCTGCAAAGGTCTATTTATGGACTGAAGTAAGCATCTTGATCTTGGAAAATAAGATTTGATGCGATGATCAAGTCTCATGATTTTGAGCCGAGCGCCGATAAGCTTTGTGTATACAAGCATGTCATTCGGGATAAACTGTTTCAATGATACTTTTCTCATTGAGAATGATGTAAAAGTATTAACGAAAGTAAATTCCTGACTAGCTAACTAATTCCAAATGAAAGATTTGGGAAAAGACGAATTGTGTACTTAAAATCCAGATTATTCGGATCACAAGAGACGACTGTTAGTTGTGTTTCATGCATCCCATATCAACAAGATTGTTGTGCGGTTCTGGATGCAGAATTTCAAGAAAGACAATACATTTTTTCCGACATGGAATTCACTTGTCAAATGAACAGTTTCCTAAGACACCTCAAGCAGTTGAGGAAATGAGACATATCCCACATACCTCTGCTGTTGAAAGACTCATGTATGTTATTTTTGCTATACACGAGACCAGACATCAGTTATGCAGTGGAAATAGTCAGTAGTTTTCAATCTAACCCAAGATTAGACCAGTGGATAACTGTAAGGCATGTTATCAAGTATCTTAAAAGTACGAGAGACTATATGCTTGTATAATCTGGAGAGGATATGATCCTTAAAGGATATACAGATTCTGATTTTCAGACCTAATGAGAAATCAACATCCAAATCAGTATTCACCCTAGTTGGCGGAGCCATAGTATAGAGGAGTATAATGCAATCTAGCATTATGAACTCCACCATGGAGACTGAGTGTGTAGCAACTTGTTAAACAGCTTAAGAAGTGGTATGGTTCCAGAAATTCTTGAGAGATCTAGAAGTTGTTCCAGACACGGATAAATCACTCACACTTTATTGTGATAATAGTGGTGCATTTGTAAATTCCAAAGAACCAAGAAGCCACAAGAGAGGTGTATGCACTGCATTTTTGCATATAAGGCTCGATGATGAGTCTCGCATGGAGACACTACCTCTTTAAATTGTGGAAGTCGCGGGAAACGGACGTCGGAAGGGAAGAGTCAGAAATTGACACCTTGTTGGATTTAATTCACTTGTTTAGCTTCAGGTTTGCTCGTTAGGCCTCTGTTTTAAACACATCCTTAGTCCAAACCCCCGCAAGTCACACACCAAGCCCACACACCACCAAACCACACACCAAGCCCACTAAAACAAACCAAACCCACGCCCAAGAGACCAAAGTACATGCCCAAAGACTTCCCAAAATAACCAAATCACACATTAAACACATGCTAAAATCAAGATAAATCACATTCCCTAATTAAAAGATACAAATCAAATCTCATCAAACACTTTCCTAATTCAAGTAAATCATATCCCTAATTAAAAGAGAAGAAATCAAATAAAATCAAATCACATCCCTAATTAAAGAGATCTTTTCCTTATCACACACTAATTAAAAGATATCCCCATAATTACACAAATCCTTTCCCTATTCGCACAAGGTAAACCCCAACATTTGCCTATAAAAAGAAGCCTACACTAACACATTCAACCCTAGCTCATTCTCATGAAAACACAAAGAAAATAACCTAGTGACTCACGCCCAAAGCATCCAATAAACACCCCTCCCTGCCGTGAACAAGCCCCTCACATTGCCTCAATAACGCCCCCCTCTGACCAGCCATACACTCACGCACCCCCAAGCCTCACTCACGTAACAACCTCTCACATTGCCTCACTCACGCACCCCATGACCAGCCATTCAATCCACGCAAATCATACCCTCATGCAAGCCATTAAATTCACGTCACACACTGCCTTCAATACACAGCCTGCCTAAATCACTCATAAAGCCACTCAACTCACGCCACTGCTCTCCACAAACTGCCTCAGTTCACACCAACAAATAAACCTCACACACTGCCTAAAAATAGCCCCTGAAACACATCCCCTGACCATAGAAAACAGCCCCTGACCACCGAAAACAACCCCAAAAACTGTACTAAAAACCCACAAAAATGACACAAAAACAGTAGCCAATACCCCCAAAAAACTGCACCTCCAATACCCCTCAAAAGAAGCAAAAACAGTCCCTTACTTACCGTAAAACAGTGACCAGAAAATACAACGAAAACAACAGTAAAATGGAGTAAAAAAAACAGCCCAAACAGCGAAACAATGAAGGAAAATGTTGAACCAGTAAATCAGAGGAGTTGCGAAGCATCAACCCTTCCGACGGCCGTGTAACGCACTTCCGAGAGACGACTTAAGAGGTTAGACCTGAGGGCACCCCTTTTTGTTTATTCTCATTTACTTTATTTATTTATTTATTTATTTTATTTCGCATGAGTATTGTGGATTGGTGTATGCTATGATTTTCGGATGAATGGAATATGTGTTCTCTCTTGTGGTATATCGAATGGAAACCCAGACGTAAATTCCGTAGCCGAATCTGAATGGACGGTAATGCGGTTTGTACTTGGAAAATAACTCCACGTACCACTTGAGCGACACACGTATTTCATTTCATCCAAATTTGTGTTTACTCGTTGATTATTAGAAATAACATGTTTCTTTTATGATTTAGTCGTTTAGTATGTTATTTCTTTTAAGTATGATTAGCCATTTAGTATGCATGATTTGGTCGTTTTTTAGTATGTTACTTTATTTTATGCATGATTTAGTTGTTTAACATGATATTTTTTATGCATGATTTATTTATGTTTATGCATGTATTAATTTAACTATTCATGAGATTGTTTGCTTGCCGTTATTTCGACTTACTTTTAAAGCATGCAAACTTAGCTATATGATTTATTTTCATGAATGCGAACTAGATCTAGGTTATTCTTGAATACATATGCTGCGTAGATTCGGTTAAGTTATTACACAAATCATTTCATTACAATTGGCATAAGTAAGGGACCATTCTGAACCCAACGGTTTGAGGTATTCCCTTGCGAGGGGTGAGTGCGGCCTTAAATCATTTTCCCGGTTCAAACTGGGTGGTGACTCCATTATTCTCCGGTTTAGTTCCCCGTGGGCTACTCCGTACTCCCGACTAGGCCGCGAGCCTAGAATAGCGTCGCCGATTTCTGTGTCATACAGTCTGGCGACTCCACTGGGATAGAGAATCGGCCCCGAAATAATGTCTTGTAATGATTATTATTTGTGCTTTAGTTAATCGTGTCTATCGTGGGTTGAAAGGGTTTAATAAAAGGCATTATTAAAGTTAGGTAATGGTTTGGTGTCTTCCTTCATTCACTACCTTTCTATAAGGAAAAGTTGTGAAGGCACCTAGATAATCATTACCCGTAACTCGTTGTGATAGACTAATTTGGAGGACTTGTGTTTATTCCTGTCACCAAGGCGATAAGAGCCTAAGAGGCTTGGGTATTTAAGAGAGTTTGCTCCACCCTCCCTCTGGGGAATCTACAACGGGAAATCCATTTGACAGTCAGTCACGCACCATAACTCGTTGGCACGTACCTTAGTATATAAAAAAGGTGCGCTCACTTGGTCGCTCGGACCCTTGAGTAGGGAGACCTAGTTGTGGGCAATCCTTCGTTGACGAGAGCTTTTATCTATACCCCTATAAACCCAAATATGAATCGTAGTTGTAGGACCAATAGAAACTACTCCTTTATGTTTGCGTTTAGGACCATCGTCATTTGGATCCAGTTGGACCTTTTGTCATGAGGTATAGGCTTGTTGGGCCATTTAAACTGGGGCGAGTCTGTGCTTTATGGAAATTGGGCCAAAAGCTTCTAAAATGCCCATGGGCCATTTCGTGTTTAGGCCTTTTATCATTTGAAGTTGTTTAGCCAGGTTATCGCAAAAGTGTAAACTTGTTGGGCCTTTTCAACAGGGACAAGTTTGCACCTCGCAATAATATGATTGAATGCTTTAAAATGATAATGGGCCGGCTTATACATTCCATGCATCACACGCATTTCATACATCTCATGCATTCACGCATCATGTTAACCCTTGTGTCTTAAAAGCCTCATAAATATATGTTGGGTTAGGGATAAAAGAAGACTCGTCAAGAAGAGTTTAGCAACCTGGATGTCGGGGAAAAAAGGAAATCGAGAAACAGAAAATTTTACGGCAAGGATATAAAAAGACCATTGGGGCCTAAAAAAAGGAAAAAAAAAAGAAAAAAAAATTGTTTGTTTTTAGTCCATAATAGTTAGGCATAAGTCCGGTGATGACATTATTTGCTTTGGGTTGAAACCTTAGTGACCGGTGCTTACACACGCGTATAACGCAAGCGCACGTATCGTTCAAGTAGTATAAAAAGTAGCGATCCCACGAGGACTTAATACCTAAGCTATTAATTTTATGAGGTCAAATGATTACTAGTATCTAACAGGTTGTTTGATTGATTTGAAAAGGTGACGATTCTAAATTAAAAAAGAAGTAAATAAAATTGTTCGAAAGTAGGTTTAAGAAAATTCAATATTAAAAACTATCTAGGGTTGTGATTTCTTCCAATATCATTTTAAAGATGAAGTGGTTATTTTATGTTTGTGTAATAAATCGGTTTACTAACCTGGAACACTAAATTATGTGAAAGCCTCTGTCGATGATCAGATGCAAATACCCAGTTTAAACCAATTGAACCATAAGTCTATGTCAACCAAATTATCTGGATTCATTAAGTTTAAGTTCCAATTATGGTTACCCCCGCCCGACAGGTATATGTATATCCTGTAAGGAAAACTATTAAAGGGTTATCTATCCTCAAGGAAGATCGTGGGCTATTAAGTCTAAGGCTGAAACCTAAAATCCTTATGTCTAGTTCATTTTAGATTTACCAGATCAATCTTATTAGTGGCCAATTAACAAGACGCATTAGGCTTAAGACTTAATAAGTAAACCTTTAAATTACCCAAACTATAAAATAACCCCTTATAAACCGGTGATATTAAAAGTCATCACAACCCCGGATAACTAATTTAGTTACAACACATAACTAGGGCTAGTAAAAACTTGAAAATAAAAGACATAAAGTAAAAATGCTGAAAAGTAAAAGCTGAAAAGTAAATTGCAATAAAATAAAATGCTAAGGTAAAAGGATCAACTTTTACTACTACTAATTTAGATATCTCCCATAATATAAAATATAAACTTGTGATTATTTTACCAACCAGCCATATAGGCGGTAATCTGATTAAGTCAAATTAAGTCCAACCAGCCATAAAGGCGGAATCAAAATAAACCTGCCATATAGGCAGTAAGAAAATTTAATTACTAACCGACCAATATGGCGGTATCTTTGATTAGTCAGGTTTAAATCAGATTAAAATAAATTACCAACCGACCAATCTGGCGGTATTCTTTTAAAGTCAAATTTTAAATAATGAATATATTATATTTAAGGGAGATTAATCTAAATAGCAATAGTAAAAGAATTACCTTTCACCCTAGAAGGGGGAAGTTACCTCCTCATGGTAAATATTAAAAACTGTAAAAAGTAAAGAAAGTAAAACACTATTATTACAAAAAATAATTAAAATTAATTACAAATCTAAAATTTAAAAGAAATTAGATAGAAAACTCTCTATTTATATGAGAGAACTCAGAGAGAATGGTACATCTGAAATCAGAAAACTGAGCTCTATTTATAGGCGTCACTAAGGGTCGCGTGTCGCGACGTCCAGCTCGCGTCGCGACGCCCGTTTGGTCCACGTGGCAGCTTCTGGTTCGTCGGCTTCAGATTCTGGATAAGGTGATAAGGCGACACGTGGCAAGGTGGTTGGAGCTCTATTATTAGGACACGTGGCGGCTCGTGATTGGCTGATTCAGATTCTTATCCGCCACGTGTCAGATACGGATAAATGAGTCAATGATTGATGCTGATGTGGAGACACATGGCGAAAGTGACTATCGGCACCATAGAATTGCGACACGTGGCACGCTGTGATTGGTTGATGATGACGTGGCAGCCACATGGCACTTTGACTTGGTCAACAGGTGATGTGGATGATGACGTGGCAATGACGTGGAGTGACACGTGGCAATGGCGACTGTCGGCACCGTAGGATGATGACACGTGGCACGGCGCACGTTAGCAAAGTCAAATTTTCTCAGATTCTGACTTGTGGACCCGACGCACGTTAGCACTATTTGGCGCACGTTAGGCGTCGCGACGCGAAAAATTACCAAAATGCCCTTTTTCTAATTTTCAATGTTTTTGTCCAAATCACCTCCAGAATGTCCTGAAACTTTATTTATCTACAAAATAACACAAAACACATCAAAATATTCACAAAACTCAAGAAACTATATACAATATTAGGTTAAATGAGTGGGAAATAATGATATAATTACCACTCATCACACCCCCAAACCTAACATTTTGCTAGTCCTCGAGCAAAACACAGAATAAAATAACATAAACATCCTTAAAATAAAATTTAACTAAGCCACTTTCGTAGGGATCACGATTGCATTTAGCATATGCAACAAGCCTTTAAACCACTAGGTGTCCCTAGTGGACGAGTTGTAGTCTCGTGAGGGTTTACAACAATGATACCCACAAACATTTTACAAAAGTAAAAAGGTAGTGAAACTAATACACACAAAAGCAAAAAGACAAGCGAAAAGAGAATAAAGAAGTTAGTGACTAATCAGGTGAAACTTCTACTCCAAGTTACTAGTTGTTTTCTTTCTTTCTAATTACTGAATAATTAAATTCTTCGATCATTTTTACCATTCTCCATATAAACAGCCAACAAAATATTAAACAACTCATTTTTGCCCACAACAGTCATAAGTGCAGTTGATAAGAATATTTTTTGTCCTAAAGTTTTATCGAATTCACACCTTTTTGTAGCAATTGAATAATTTTTCTCATTTTTTTCTGATTTTTTCTTTGATTTTTGATTTTTTTTTATTTATATACAATAACTTTCATCTATGTAGCGCGTGTTGGGTCGGTGGCTCCCAAACCAGTTGGCTTTAGGGCACCAGGTGTTAAGACACCTCTACGGACTTAATTACTCAGATTTTAGATATAAATATTTTTGCAACATCCTTGATCCATATAGCGAGCTTTGGCCAGTGACTCCCAAACCAGTTGGCTTTAGGGCACTAGGTGTTAAAACACCCTTACAGACTTAATAACTCGGATCTCAGACGTTTTTTTTTACTCCATCACTTTCCGAGATGCTTCCTCCAATTAACTAAAGCACTGAGTATTACAAACTTTTCAATTATAGCTCATGTCTGTATGTTTCCATGTATGTTGATAATACCGTCAACTGAGCATATGAAGATCCATTTTAGTCAATTTTATGGAGAATTTACAAATTAAATAATTCAAAAGAAATAAACAAAAATTAACTTGTTCGAAATAGGTTTGAGATACGTCTCAGGAGTTGAAACTCCTTACACAACTATCACTTACCAATTTCATTTTTTAGTCAAAATAAAAACACAAAAACGCAAAATATTTTTGTAATTTTTGAAAATTTTTCAATTTTTTTTATATTTTTCGAAAATTTTGGACTAAAAATAAAAATAATACACAAACTAAAAACAAGGTACTGATCAACTAATTCCCTCCCCCAAACCTAAATGAGACATTGTCCCCAATGTCTTAAACAGTAGAAGAAAAGTTTAGAAGATAATACCTGGTTAGCTGAAATTCTACAGGAAATTAAAGGTTAAGATCCAGATTAATCCGAATCATCTTACCATGATCGTCCTCGGACCAATTTATCTTTGAAAGGATAGGGTCAACTTGTGGTTCATAGGCTAAGAGTTGGTCTATTAGATCCAGAGCAGTTCTGGCAGTAAAGATGAGTTTTTTCATAGGTTTTGACACGAACCCATTTCTCTTAGCATCATCAAGAAATACACAAAGAAAATCATAAAATCCATCAACGTTAAACAGCCCAAGCGGTTTCTGGTGTATGTTCAGGTTCTCCCAAGATAACACTATAAAAATTTCCTCCAATGTGCCCAAGCCACCTGGAAAAGCAATAAAAGCATCAGCATGGTTAATCATTTCTACCAGTCGTTCAGACATACCTGGCACGATCAATTCATCTCCGTTTGATGATCCAATAAGATTTGCCTCTGCCAAGGGTTTTGGAATGATTCCCAAAACGTGACTACCTCCTTCCTGTACGGCCTTTGAAACAATCCCCATTAGTCCAAGATTGCCTCCGCCATATACTAAGTGCATATTCCTCGCAGCTAAGACTCGACCCAATTCTTGTGTAGCCTCTACGTATTGTGGCTTAGTACCAACACTAGTACCGCAAAACACACAGATTTTTTCAACTCGTCTTCTTGAAGTGGCTTCCATGTTTTACTCTGGATGTCTTCAAAAGTGCAATGATGAGTTGAATTTATAGAACCTGAAAAGGGTGAGAAAAATAATAGCACTAGTACCTGCCAAATGACAATTATTAGTTTTTAACAGTAAATAAATCGTGATAGTCAAAAATATCTGGATCCTGTCGGAGAAAGTAAAAGAAAACAACAAAAAATTTCAATAATTAGGAAAAGACAAAGAGATATAATATGTACAAGAAAATTAGCAGCTTGATTGACGTCTATGCATCAGGGACAAATTTCTCATCCAATTTTCTTATAAATTGGCAAACAGGGTTTTTTTGAGTCAGATTCCCAAGGCTTAACTGTTGTCTTTCTTTTTGAAATTGTGTATGTAATTTACGAATGGCTATGTGAACATATCCACTGGGATGCGTCTCAAGAGTCGAAGATATATCATCTAAAGACTCCTTACTCAAGCCATCCCTAATGTATTTAATTTTATCTTCGCGATTATCAGACATCATTCCTAAGAACGACAACGAGTATTGCAATTCCAGCGTGCACATTTGTAACAAACACCCATTTACTTAGCTCTACGTTTCTTTGCATATGTGCTTCTTCCAAAACCAGGCAGATGTGAAATGAAAGATTCAGAAGACTCACCTGCCAATCAGACCCGTGCTTCAATTACCCAACGAATATCATTAGGAACACCATGGATCGTCAGTAACCTCATCCGTTCCAAGCGAGCTTTGTAGACTTTCATCAGAGATTTTTGAGGGAGAGAAGGAATTTGCTTGTGAAGTTTTGCGAGAGCTTCTTCCATCTTGAAATGTCTTAATCTGTAAAAATAAACACACAAAATTAAATCACACCAAATCACAATATATACACAAATTGCATGAGTTGCCTCCCTGCGAGCGCTAAGTTTAAAGTCATCAGCTAGACTTGACTTCTAGATCGTTAGGCTATCTGAAAGTGTGACACTTTCTTTTTGTCGCTCAAATGATTCTCCCCAGTAGTGCTTGACACGCTGACTGTTAACCTTGAATGTTTCGTTGGTATTGGGATCTAGTAACTCAACAGCTCCATATGGAAAAACCTGAGTGATTACAAATAGACCTGACCACCTTGATTTCAACTTTCCAAGGAAAAGTTTCAATATTGAGTTGTACAACAGCACCTGCTGCCTTGGTTCCAACTGTCTGTACACTATTTTTCGGTAATGCCATTTCTTGGTCTTTTCTTTGTACAATCTGGCATTCTCATAAGCCTGTAGGCGAAATTCCTCCAATTCATTGAGTTGGTGAAGTCTTTTCTCTCCTGCAGCTTCTGAATCAAGATTCAACTTCTTCAGTGCCCAGTACGCCTTGTGTTCAAGCTCTACTGGCAGATAACACGCTTTCCCAAACACCAATCGATATGGGGATATACCAATGGGTGTCTTGTAAGCTGTTCGGTAGGCCCAAAATGCATCATCTAGTTTTGTAGACCAGTCTTTCCTTGTTGATCCAATGGTTATCTCTAAGATTCTTTTGATCTCTCTGTTTGAAACCTCAACCTGTCCATTTGATTGTGGATGGTAAGCAGTGGCAACCTTGTGAGTAACTCCGTATTTGGATAGAAGTGCATCGAAATATCTGTTGCAGAAATGTGTGCCACCATCGCTGATGATTGCACGAGGTGTTCCGAACCGAGTGAAAATGTTATTTTTCAGGAATTTGATCCCCACTTTTGAATCATTGGATGGCAGAGCAATTGCTTTGACCCATTTGGAGACGTAGTCTACAGCAACCAGGATGTACAGGTTTCCGAATGATGGAACAAAGGGTCCCATCAAATCAATACCCCATACATCAAATATTTCCACTTCTAGAATATTTTGCAACGGTCCTTCATTTCTCCTTGAAATATTCCCCGTTTTCTGGCACCTGTCACATTGAAGAGCAAAAAGATAAGCATCTTTAAAAAGAGTGGGCCAGAACAAACCTGATTGTAGGACTTTGGCTGTAGTTTTGTTTCCGCTGAAGTGTCCGCCATATGGTGATGAATGACAGTGCTGCAAAACACATGTTGACTTCCTCCTGTGGAACCACACCGTCTCAATAATTGATCAGCACACCGTTTGAACGGATACGGCTCATCCCAGACATAATGCTTGACTTCTTTGAAGAATTTATTCCGTTGCTGAGTTGTCCATTCCAACGACCATTTTCCTAACACAATGTAATTGACATAGTCAGCATACCAAGGGGCATCTTGCTGTTTCATGGAAAACAGCTGTTCATCTGGAAAAGTTTCTTTGATTGACAGGTCTTTGTCAGCTGTTTCTCCATTCTCTAGTCTCGATAGATGATTAGCCACCTGATTCTCTGTCCTTTTCCTGTCTCGAATCTCCACGTCAAATTCTTGCAGAAGAAGTATCCAACGGATCAATCTGGGTTTGGCATCTTTCTTCGTGATCAAGTATTTGATTGTTGAATGATCTGTGTAGACCACCACTTTGGGACCCAGCAGATAGAAGCAGAATTTGTCAAAAGCGTACACAACTGCAAGCAACTCTTTTTCAGTGGTTGTGTAGTTGAGTTGAGCTTCATTCAGAGTTCTGCTGGAGTAGTAAATGGTGTGGAAAATCTTTGCTTTGCTTTGTCCCAAAACTGCACCTACAGCAAAATCACTAGCATCACACATTACTTCAAATGGAAGGGTCCAGTCTGGTGCTACAATGATGAGGGCAGAAATCAGCTTTCGTTTTAAGATCTCAAAAGCTTCCTGGCATTCTTTTGTGAAGTTGAAAGACACATCCTTCTCCAGAAGATTGCACAGAGGTTTAGCAATCTTGGAAAAATCTCCTGTAAAAACCTGCATGTCCGAGAAAGCTCTGAATCCCTTTGACAGATGTCAGCGGAGGTAGTTTTTCAATTGTTTCAATCTTTGCTTTGTCTACCTCAATTCATTTTTGTGAGATCCATGTCCAAGAACAATGCCTCTTGTACCATGAAATGACATTTCTCCCAATTGAGCACCAAGTTTGTATCTTCGCACCTTTGTAACACCTGTTCCAAATTTTGCAAGCAGTGGTCAAAAGAATCTCCAAACACAGAAAAGTCATCCATAAAAACCTCCATACTCTCTGCTCCAGCATGTCTGAGAATGGCCATCATGCAACGCTGAAATGTAGCAGGGGCATTACATAATCCAAATGGCATTATGCGGAAAGCAAAAGTACCATAGGGACATGTAATGTAGTTTTTTTTCTCCTGGTCTTCTGGTGCGATGGTAATCTGATGTACCCTGAATATCCGTCCAGAAAACAATAGAACTCATGTCCTGCCTGTCTGTCTAACATCTGGTCAATGAATGGTAGCGGAAAATGGTCCTTTCTCGTGGCTTTGTTCAGCTTCATGTAGTCCATGCATACTCTCCATCCAGTCACCGTTCTTGTTGGGATTAGCTCGTTCTTTTCATTGGTAACCACAGTAATTCCTCCTTTCTTTGGTACACACTGCATAAGACTCACCTAACTACTATCTGAGACGGGGTAAATGATGTCACCATCCAACCATTTGATTATTTCTTTCGTTACGACTTCCTTCATGATTGGATTGAGTCTCCGTTGATACTCCACTGTGGGTTTGTACTCATCATTCATCAGAATCTTGTGCATGTAAAATGATGGACTAATGCCTCGAATGTCTGCTATAGTCCAGCCAATGGCTCTTTTGTGCTCTCGTAATACTCTCAGTAATTTTTCTTCATGCTCCAATGTTAGTGAAGAAGAAATAATAACAGGTAATTCAGAAGAGTTTCCAAGAAATGCATACCTGAGATGGCTCAGAAGTAACTTCAGCTCCAGTTGTGGTGGTTCTTCAATCGAAGGCTTGATTCGATCTTTCTTTGGTAGTTCCAAGCTTTCAACTGGTGGTGTTGATTTGAATCGGAATGGTTTGTCAATGTAGTTATATATTCCAGGATTTCAGCATCTAGCTCGCTGTCAGTCATGTTGGTGATGCAAGCTTCAAGTGTATCTGTGGGATTTGGCTCAGTATCCTGAACGATACTATCAACAACATCAACTCTGAATCATTCTTCTTCCTTTTCATCACTCAGGAATTTCATGCTTTGAAAACATTAAAGGTAACTTCTTGGTCCTGCATTTCATGGTCAGTTCTCTTTTTGCACATCAATCACAGTTTTACCTATAGCCAAGAATGGTCTCCCAAGAATGATAGGTACTTATTTGTCTTCTTCCATGTCAAGGATGATGAAATCTGCTGGGAGAATCAGTTGTCAACTTTGACCAGCACATCTTCAACAACACCTCTTGGAAATGCTAGTGTTCGATCAACAAGTTGCAACGCGAATGACGTAGGAGGCATTGCTTCTCCAATCTGCAGTTTCCTGTAAATAGAAAAATGCATCAAGTTAACACTAGCACCTAAATCACATATAAGCCTTACCGATATAATGTTCTCCAATGGTGCATGAGACAGTGAAACTGCCAGGATCTTTCAACTTCGGGGGAAGTTTCCTCTGAATAATGGCACTGCATTCTTCCGTCAATGCTACTGTCTCGTAGTCTCCCAATCTCCGTTTTCGTGAAAGAATATATTTCATGAATTTAACATAGCTGGGCATTTCTTCCAACGCTTCTGCGAATGAGATGTTAATATGCAGCTTTTTGAACACCTCCAGGAATCGAGCAAACTGCTTGTCCAGTTTATTTTTCTGAAGTCGCTGTGGAAAAGGTGGAGGTGGAGTGAGTGATTCTTTCTGGTTCTTTTTCCTCCATCTGTGGAACTGCATCTTTTGGAGGTTCTTCAATTGTTGCCTTGATTCCAATATCTTTGTTGATCTCAGTACCACTTTTCAAAGTAATGGCTTGAAATTGCTCATTCCCTCGGTTCCTTGGATTGGGTTTTGTGTTGCTGGGAAGATTACCTGGCGGTCTGTAACTCTGAGCATTGGCCAGTTGTCCAATTGATCTCCAGTGCTTTGATTGAAGCAGATGGCTTTGAAATATAGCATCATATGCTGCTTTTTGCTTTTTGAACATCTCTACAATCCATTCTTTCATTTCTGGTTCTTTTTCAAACTCCTGACTTTTGTTCTGTCGCTGGAATCCAGGTGGTGGATAGTTCTTTTGCCCTGAATTGTTGCTCCATGAAAAATTTGGATGATTCCTCCACCCTGGGTTGTAGGTGTTAGAATATGGATTGTTCCCCTGTCTGTTGAAATTGTTGACATAATTCACCGTTTCTTCAAGTTGGTTTGGTTCTGGTGCTCCTCCATATGGTGAACTTGTAGATCCAATGGTAAGAGTCTCCATGAATTTGCATATCTGATCTAACGTGGCGTTGGCTGCTGTATTGGCTCCACTTTCATAAATTCCTGCAATTCTTTGGATCATGCTCCTTTCTGTTGGCCACAAGGAATTGTTGTTGGCCATTTCTTTGATTAGGTCCCAGGCTTGATCTTCTCCTTTTGCCATTAAAGCTCCTCCAGCAGCAACATCGATTGTGGTTCTCGTTATTCCAGAAAGTCCATTATAGAATGTTTGGACTTGAAGCCATTTTGGAATCTCATGGTGAGGACATTTCCGGAGCAAATATTTGTACCTTTCCCAAGCTTCGTAGAGAGTTTCTGAGTCTTGTTGTACAAAGGATGTGATGTCATTCCTCAGTTTTCCAGTTCTGGCTGGTGGAAAGTACTTTGCAAGAAATTTGGTGGCTAAAGTGTTCCAAGTTGTGATATAGAACCTGCGGGTAGTGAATGTAGCCAAGCTTTAGCTCTGTCCTTCAAGGAGTATGGGAAAACACGCAGTCTCATTGCTTCTTCAGCTTATCGGTTGTAATTGAAAGTGCCGCAAATCCAGGAAAGTTGCTGATGTGGGCATTAGGATCTTCAGTTGCATTCCCCCCAAACTGAACTGACTGCTGAATCATCTGAATGCATGTTTTGATGTCACCCGCATTTGCTGGTAAGAGAGGAAGTACAATACATGAAATGAGTCTGTCAACCACCGGAATGGTTCTGTCTCGAATGGGAATTGGTGGTGCAACCTCCAAAGGTTAATGTTCCATGTTGACTAAAGCTTTTTGGCCATCTCGCATTTCCCCTCTCAACTGTCTGATGGTTCTTTCAATTTCCGGGTCAAGCGGTCGGAGTTCAAAGCTTCTGGTTCGTCTCATGAAGTTTCTGAGAACCTGAAACACAAGAAAACAAAAAAAAATAAGTAAAAAGAAAATTAGATACAAGTAAGGGTATCTAACTTAAAACTAATAGTCAAAGATAAATAAGTCCCCGGCAACGGTGCCAAAAACTTGACCGGTGCTTACACACGCGTATAACGCAAGCGCACATATCGTTCAAGTAGTATAAAAAGTATCGATCCCACGAGGACTTAATACCTAAGCTATTAATTTTATAAGGTCAAATGATTACTAGTATCTAACAGGTTGTTTGATTGATTTGAAAATGTGACGATTCTAAATTTAAAAACAAGTAAATAAAATTGTTCGAAAGTAGGTTTAAGAAAATTCAATATTAAAAACTATCTAGGGTTGTGATTTCTTCCAATATCATTTTAAAGATGAATTGGTTATTTTATGTTTGTGTAATAAATCGGTTTACTAACCTGGAACACTAAATTATGCGAAAGCCTCTGTCGATGATCAGACGCAAATACCCAGTTTAACCCAATTGAACCATATGTCTATGTCAACCAAATTATCTGGATTCATTAAGTTTAAGTTCTAATTATGGCTACCCCTGCACGACAAGTATATGTCTATCCTGTAAGGAAATCTATTAAAGGGTTATCTATCCTCAAGGAAGATCGTGGGCTATTAAGTCTAAGGCTGAAACCTAAAATCCCTATGTCTCTAGTTCATTTTAGATTTACCAGATCAATCTTATTAGTGGCCAATTAACAAGACGCATTAGGCTTAAGACTTAATAAGTAAACCTTTAAATTACCCAAACTATTAAAATAACCCCTTATAAACCGGTGATATTAAAAGTCATCACAACCCCGGATAACTAATTTAGTTACAACACATAACTAGGGCTAGTAAAACTTGAAAATAAAAGACATTAAGTAAAAATGCTGAAAAGTAAAAGCTGAAAAGTAAATTGCAATAAAAGAAAATGCTAAGGTAAAATGATCAACTTTTACTACTACTAATTTAGATATCTCTCATAATATAATATAAAATTGTGATTATTTTACCAACCAGCCATATAGGCGGTAACTTGATTAAGTCAAATTAAGTCTAACCAGCCTTAAAGGCGGAATCAAAATAACCTGCCATATAGGCGATAAGAAAATTTAATTACCAACCGACCAATCTGGCGGTATCCTTGATTAGTCAGGTTTAAACCAGATTAAAATGAATTACCAACCGACCAATCTGGCGGTATCCTTTTTAAGTCAAATTTTAAATAGTGAATATATTATATTTAAGGGAGATTAATCTAAATAGCAATAGTAAAAGAATTACCTTTCACCATAGCATGGGAAGTTACCTCCTCATGGTAAATATTAAAAACTGTAAAAAGTAAAGAAAGTAAAACACTATTATTACAAAAAGTAATTAAAATTAATTACAAAACTAAAATTTAAAAGAAATTAGAGAGAAAACTCCCTATTTATATGAGAGAATTCAGAGAGAATGATACATCTGAAATCAGAAAATTGAGCTCTATTTATAGGAGTCAGTAAGGGTCGCGCGTCGCGACGCCCTTTTGGTCGACGTGGCAGCTTCTGTTCGTCGGCTTCAGATTCTGGATAAGGTGATAAGGCGACACGTGGCAAGGTGGTTGGAGCTCAATTATTGTGACACGTGGCGGCTCGTGATTGGCTGATTCAGATTCTTATCCGCCACGTGTCAGATACGGATAAGTGAGTCAATGATTGGCGCTGACGTGGCGACACGTGGCGAAAGAGACTGTCGGCACCATAGAATTGCGACACGTGGCATGCTGTGATTGGTTGATGATGACGTGGCAGCCACGTGGCACTTTGACTTGGTCAACAGGTGATGTGGATGATGACGTGGAGTGACACATGGCGATGGAGAATGTCGGCACCGTAGTATGATGACACGTGGCACATCTCATGTTATCAGATCGGCTGTGATGGTGACAAGTGACACGGCGCACGTTAGCAAAGTCAAATTTTCTCAATTCTGACTTATGGACCCGGCGCACGTTAGCACTGTTCGGCGCACGTTAGCCGTCCCGACGCTAAAGGCTTGCGCGTCGTGAAGCGAAAAATTACCAAAATGCCATTTTTCCAATTTTCACTGTTTTGGTCCAAATCACCTCCAGAATGTCCTGAAACTTTATTTATCTACAAAATAACACAAAACACAACAAAATATTCACAAAACTCAAGAAACTATACAAAATATTAGGTTAAATGAGTGGGAAATAGTGATATAATTACACATCACTTAGAAACGATAAGTGTGAGATGTACTCTCGTCCGATATTTTGAGTAGTTGATCTCGGCTAGACTCACGAGCACTTAATTACGGGATCGTAGCAGTGGAAGCCTGAGTGGTCGGCAAGATGACTAGTTGAAGAGATGGTGGATCAGTGAATGACCGTTTGCCTGGATGTCCATTCTGGTTTACTTATGCTACGATATATGATATGGTTCGAAACGAAGAAAAGTCTCTGAAAAGAAAAAGAAAAAATATACCACCTATAACCGATAAGCGTGAAGCTACCCATGGGCGAGTATTATGACCACCATGAGGAGAAATGCTACCTTAAAGGGTAGGTGTGTCGGAAAAAGAGAAAGAAAGAAAAAAAAAAGAAAAAAAAAAGAAAGTTCAAAAGAAAAAAAAAGAAAGAAGAAAACCATATCATGTTGAGTACGAAGAAGTAATCACAGAGTATGATCAAGACATCTAGGTTGGTTAGACCCACCAAACCAATTCTCCAAGACAAAATCATCGAGTTGGCTTACTTAAGAATTAAGCTGCGACAGAGTCTTGGCACACACACACACTAGGAGTCTAGTTCAGATCACGCACTCAAACGGTCGAATTTGAGTATATTAAGTACTCTGAAGGTTCTTTGGTTTCGACGTGAAGCATCCGTTGAGGACGAAAATATGTTTAGCTATTAGGATTATCTCGTGAGAGGCAATACAGCATGTTGATATGCGACATCACATCAGAATCAATCTTGAAAATAAAGCATGGGGCGAGGCCCGCATCACTATCAGTCTGGGGGCGAGGCCCACATCGGTATCAGTTTGGGGGCGAGGCCCGCATCAGTATCAGTCTGGGGGCGAGGCCCGCATCAGTATCAGTCTGGGGGCGAGGCCCACATCGGCATTAGTTTGGGGGCAAGGCCCCCATCAGTATCAGTCTGGGGGAGAGGCCCACATCGGTATCAGTTCGGGGGCGAGGCTCACATCAGTATCAGTTTGGGGGCGAGGCCCACATCAACATCATCATCAGTTTTGGGGACGAGTCCCAGAGTCGAGGCCCAGATCATCAGCAGTTTTGGAACGTCACATCACATGATCTACTTTGGTCAAGTGCAAGCAACGAAGAGCAAAAAGCTAAATCAAGACTGGGGGCAACCAATCTACCACCCCGCGAATAAGGGATTTATCGAGAACTTGAGGAATGAGACTAAAGGAAACAAAGCAATCACCAAGAGAGAATCGACAGAAAGGAACTATGAGCAGACCCAGGGGGCGATCAAAGACTTTTGTAGGCGAGAAGCACCGAGGAGCACAAGGAAGGCCTAACCCATCGAAATAGGAAACATATCCATACATACATGCATACATATCACATACACGCAATTTCTGTTTTGTATTCGCAGGTTTGTAGCGGCAAAGACCATCTCATCAAGTAACGGTTCAAAATGAGCCACCTCTCATCAAGTAACGGTTCAAAATGAGCCACATTCTCACACATCACGGTTCGGAAATGGACCACGACCACATCAGATGTCGAAAATGGTGCTCCAAAATGGAGCACACACGACAGATGCCGAAAATGGCGCTCCAAAATGGAGCACACACGACAGATGCAAAAATGGCGCTCCAAAATGGAGCACACACAACAGATGCCGAAAATGGCGCTAAAAAATGGAGCACACACAACAAGATGCCGGAAAATGGCCCTCCAAAATGGAGCACACACGAATATGCCGAAAATGGCGCTCCAAAGTGGAGCACACACAACAAATTCCGAAAATGGAGCACACACAACAAATGCCGAAAATGGCGCTCCAAAATGGAGCACACACGACAGATGCCGAAAATGGCGCTCCAAAATGGAGCACACACAACAAGATGCTGAAAATTGCTCCAAAATGGAGCACACACAAAAAATACCGAAAATGACACTCCAAAATGGAGCACACACGACAGATGCCGAAAATGGCACTCCAAAAATGGAGCACAGTTCGAAAATGGACCACCAGATCAACTCAGTTCGAATGAGCAGGCAAGTCAGGTGGCAGCTAGCGAGCCAGGTAAGTAAAAATGCATTGCAAAACTTTGATAGGATTGTCATTGTCACACACTGCACAAGTCCCATTAAAGTGGGGGCGACTGTAGGCACTGTATTTTTTCATATAAGTCCCGATGATGAGTCTCGCATGGAGACACTACCTCTTTAAATTGTGGAAGTCGCGGGAAACGGACGTCGGAAGGGAAGAGTCAGAAATTGACACCTTGTTGAATTTAATTCGCTTGTTTGGCTTCGGGTTTGCTCGTTAGGCCTCTGTTTTAAACACATCCTTAGCCCAAACCCCCGCAAGTCACACATCAAGCCCACACACCACCAAACCACACACCAAGCCCACTAAAACAAACCAAACCCAAGCCCAAGAGACCAAAGTACACGCCCAAAGCCTTCCCAAAATAACCAAATCACACATTAAACAATGCTAAATTAAAGACAAATCACATTCCCTAATTAAAAGATACAACTCAAATCTCATCAAACACTTTCCTAATTCAAGTAAATCATATCCCTAATTAAAAGAGAAGAAATCAAATAAAATAAAATCACATACCTAATTAAAGAGATCTTTTCCTTATCATACACTAATTAAAAGATATCCATATAATTACACAAATCCTTTCCCTATTCGCACAAGGTGAACCCCAACCTTTGCCTATAAAAAGAAGCCTACACCAACACATTCAACCCTAGCTCATTCTCACGAAAACACAAAGAAAATAACCTAGTGACTCACGCCCAAAACATCCAATAAACACCCCTCCCTACCGTGAACAAGCCTCTCACATTGCCTCACTCACGCACCCCCTAACCAGCCATACACTCATGCACCCCTAGCCTCACTCACGTAACAGCCTCTCACATTGTCTCACTCACGTACCCCTGACCAGCCATTCAATCCACGCAAATCACACCCTCACGCAAGCCACTCAATTCACGTCACACACTGGCTTCACACACAGCCTGCCTAAATCACGCATAAAGCCACTCAACTCACGCCACTGCTCTCCACAAACTGCCTCAGCTCACGCCCACAAACAGCCTCACACACTGCCTAAAAAGAGCCCCTGAAACACAGCCCCTGACCACCGAAAACAGCCCCTAAAACACAGCCTCTGACCACCGAAAAATAGCCCCTGAAACACAGCCCCTGACCACCGAAAACAACCCCAAAAAATACACTAAAACCCCATAAAAATGACACAAAAATAGTAGCCAATACCCCCAAAAAACTACACCTCCAATACCCCTCAAAAGACGCAAAAACAGTCCCTTTCTTACCGTAAAATAGTGACTAGAAAATACAACGAAAACAGCAGCAAAACGGAGTAAAAACAGCAGCCCAAACAGCGAAACAGTGAAGGAAAATGTTGAACTAGTAAACCGGAGGAGTTGCGAAGCATCAACCCTTCCGACGGTCGTGTAATGCACTTCCGAGAGAGGACTTAAGAGGTTAGACCTGAGGGCACCCCTTTTTGTTTATTCTCCCTTACTTTTTTTATTTATTTTTTTATTTTATTTCACATGAGTATTGTGGATTGGTGTATGCTATGATTTTCAGATGAATGGAATATGTGTTCTCTCTTGTGGTATATCGAATGGAAACCTAGACGTAAATTCCGTAGCCGAATCTGAATGGACGGTAATGCGGTTTGTACTTGGGAAACAACTCCATATACCACTTGAGAGACACACGTATTTCATTTCATCCAAATTTGTGTTTACTCGTTGATTATTAGAAATAACATGTTTCTTTTATGATTTAGTCGTTTAGTATGTTATTTCTTTTAAGTATGATTTAGCTGTTTAGTATGTATGATTTGGTCGTTTAGTATGTTACTTTCTTTTATGCATGATTTAGTTGTTTAACATGATATTTTTTTATGCATGATTTATTTATGTTTCTGCATGTATTAATTTAACTATTCGTGAGATTGTTTGTTTGCCGTTATTTCGACTTACTTTTAAAGCATGCAAAATTAGCTATAGGATTTATTTTCATGAATGCGAACTAGATCTAGGTTATTCTTGAATACATATGCTGCGTAGATTCGGTTAAGTTATTGCACAAATTATTTCATTACAAGTGGCATAAGTAAGGGACCATTCCGAACCCAACGGTTTGAGGTCTTCCCTTGCGAGGGCTGAGTGCGGTCTTAAATTATTTTCCCGGTTCACACCGGGTGGCGACTCCATTATTCTCCGGTTTAGTTCCCCGTGGGCTACTCCGTACTCCCGACTACGTCGCGAGCCTAGAACATCGTCGCCGATTTCTGTGTCCTACAAGAGGGAAGCATATAGCGAGGAAATATCATCTCTTTAAGGGGATGTTGTAGATAACGTTCTGTAAAGAACCTGACTAATCTGTTTATAAAGACCTTGTCGGCTAAAGTGTTTGAAGGTCACCCAGAGGGTCTAGGATTACATGACATGTCCCATTTGCCCTAGTGCAAGTGGGAGATTGTTGGGACATATGTCATAGAGCTTAATGTAATGTAAACAAAATTATTTGTTATGAAATAAAAGATGCATTATTCAGTTATCAAATGTTTGATTTAAATCACATATTGTAAATTATCTTGTTTATCCTTAATTACTCACATGCCTTCAGACTTAGTGTATGAGTGTCAGAAACAAGATGATTTAAGTCTGAAGTTAGTAATCTAAAATAGTCCATAGAGAGCAAACAAATAGGGTACTTTGTTTGGGTTTTATTTATAGTTGCGGTCTATTATATAATTGTATGGCGACCTTGATTCGGGATCTTTCATGTGGTGACATGAGAATGAAGGCACCTTATATGATGTGATCATATAGGACTGTACCCATAATAGAAATGAATTTCTAATAATATCCGTTAAATGAAAAATTCATTTCAATCTACTAGATGGTCATATATGGATTGATCTGAATCTTAAGTGTACTGCGAACTCCTGTGGTATGCTATGTCCTTTGATTTAAAAAGGTGAGGTTGGTATAGCAATTCCGACCAATAGCTACGTACTTTGGGGATATAGTTTTGTGTGTAGTTGGAAATGTTTTACATAGATATAGAGTTCACTCCTTCTTGCGAGAAGTAAATGAGTATCTTCCTTGAGGGTTTATTCGGTAATTTAACAATTAGAGTGTTCAAGTCTTTCTATTGCGAATAGAAAGAATAATATTCATAATAGTTATGAATAAATTGTTCATTAGAGAATCAATGGTACTTAAGGTAAAAATAATTAGAGGTGTATAACAGACAATATGACCCGACTCTAATTATGAGATACCCGTGAAGGGTCAATCCGTATGTAATGAATATTCGATGGACAACGACAGAGTTCGGCAATTATTAATCAATCTACAGCAACGAGAGTGCAACTTTGGGTTTTTAATGGAATAACCCGAAGTTAATAATTCAAAATATTTAATTAAAGAGTTTAATTAATATCCGGGATTATTGGAGCTCGAAACCATAGGTCCATTTGGTTCCCATACTAGCTCGACATACTTTAGCAAATTAAATATAATTTGATAGTCCAGTTATATACTCACATACATATATTATTATCATTAATGAGATTAATAATATATCTTGTCACACATGTAACTTTATATTATATTTAATATAAGGTTTTTATTTAATAAATGATTATGATCAAATCATTTAATAAGTATATTAAATGTTTTGATATATCATTTATGGTAATGTAAAATTTTCCAAATATGATTTTTAAAAATTCAACATTTCATTAATGTTTTTTTTACACATTTTCAACATTACATTTAATTGTCATTATGATGACAATTAATAAGTTGGTTGTTGTAAATATTAGGTGTAGAAAATATGGGTGGCTCAATTTGTGAGATAAATATTCTTAGGTTTTTTGTTTAACATTAAACCTAAGTATAAAAAGAAAAAATTAAGTTTTTTTTTCCTTAGAGATGGATTTTTCATTATTGAAAAACCTAACCATCCTTGTTCTTGCTTTCTCTCAAATGTTGAAAGAAAAAGAGAAAGAACAAAAAACAAAAGAAACAATTCTGGTGTGATATTATTAATCTCTAAAGAGTTTAGAGATTAGTTTTGGGAGTCAAACCCATCATTGTTTTTGTTGGTTGCGAGACATAGCACGGAAGATCATTCGGTGTTGGTACATAAAGGGAAATTTCAAGAGTGTTGAAGAGTTGTTTTTGAGAGAAAAATCAAATCTGAAACACTACTACATCACATGCAAATTTACAGGCTGTTTTGAGTGAGTTGTGCCCGCATTTTGGGTGAAAAACGGTTCAGATCTGAGCTGCTATTCTGGGACTGAAAAATTGTTAAAAACAGAAGCAAAACATCAGACCATGGGCTGGTCAAATTCGGCTAAGAGAATGAGAGAGCAGAAAAAGTTTTCATGGTCGATCCCGGTACTTAAGGCGTTTCCCCTGCTTGAGGGAAAGCGTTTCCTACAGTATTTTTATAGTATATATGGTCCCTATGAACAAAAATTAGTATACGTCTCCTTATCTGAATAAGCTTTTCACATTCCTAGTTCAATTTCAGATGCTCTGAGCTTTACTGACTTGTCTTTTCAGCAAACTCTATTGTTGATGAGTTTTTTCTATTATTCATAAAAAACAATTAGTCAATTGATCAACCCTTTGAGAAATGTAGCTTATATGTGAAACGAATACCCCACAGTTCTCAAAATGCGTGAGACATGTAATCATATATGTGAGGTGAATGTTGAAGAATTGAATGGAACACTAATATAATTAAGAAGAGAAAGTCAATTGAACTAGAAGGAACGAAACTTTCATTCAGCTGATGCTTTCAAATTTTTTTGAATATCACATAAACTGGAAATATATCCATTTTCAACATTACAGGAAGTACATTTCCTCTCCTTGTGGAGGAAAACATAACAATTATAACCCGAAAATAGGAAAAAAATAAATTTGTTCAGGATATTGGTATATGCCTATTATATATACAAAATTGTATTGAATGACTACTGTTAGTATCCTCCCTTATTGCTTGTTTAACCGAGAAATGAGATCTGTGAAGATATCTTCTCGGCAGTGAATTGTGAGACCGCCCATTGGATGATCAAAACCAAACTCCTCTTCTGCTTGACTCAATAAGTCTTGAAATGAAGACTGGTTCAAGTATGATACTGGAATCACGAATCGCTTCATCTCGTTTTCCCCAACATAAACTGCAAGGTAGCTTTTAGGAACTTCTGTGGCCAACTGATTTCCATTAAACGTAGACTTTTGAAAAATTTTCTTTGCATGAACAATACCAGGTAAACGGAAACCCATGATTTTGATTAGATAAAAATAGAAATGAATTTCAAAGAACTTGATAATGAAGGTGAGTTTTAGTACTTGAGAATGTTAAGTTGTGATTTGGGTTGCTTGTGAACCCAATCATATGTATATATATAGTTAAGGATCTGCAGTAATTCTGGCCTCCATTAAAAACCCATCAGATCTATTTTGTACTCTTATCGCCTCAATTTGCTAGACAAGCCACTAGGAAGCTCAATTGACGTATGCCCTACTGTCAGTCCTCATCATCAACCACCAGTGCCCAATTGTACGAGGCTTTGTCCTATCTCCAAATTATGCACATCTGAAAACCATGGGAATGTAACAGCCTCACTTTGCGATACTACAATGAATTAACTTGCTAGACAAGCCAGCGTGAAGTTCAGCTGAAGCATGCCCAATTTTGTCGGTTTTAATCACCACCCACCTCGTTACACAATATGCACAACAGGCCACTACTTCTTTAAGCATTGCGTGTGCTTTATCTTGTTTGAGTGATGAATAACCATTTTTACCCATGAAACCGAATACTCAGAATATCCCATGTTTACGCCTGTTGAATGATCTTTGGTTACAAAAATTACCCAAATGAACCTGGTACTTAGTTGTAAATTAACTTATGAATTATAACACTACTTCCACTAGAACTCTTAATGAATTGATTGGCAATAGGGCATTAGTGTACGAAGACGTACTTTCTTAACCTTTTGTTAACAAACATTGTGTCACACCTGTCCCCTTAGGTATGGTAGGGGTGACACGGAGACGTGAAACTGATAGAGTTTCCCTTATAAAATAGACTAATTCCCTGAATACAAAATTAAAATCTAATTTGTAACAACATATATAAATATATAGGATCTCCATGATCCATTTCAAAATAACCATCCATGATAAAATGTAAATACATCAACGTATCAAATATATGCTCTGTGCCTATAATAAAATAATAATCCACAGAGGGAAGACATATCTAGAACCTTCATCCCAAAAAACATAATAAAAGACACTCTACTGTTGGCACAACCTTTCTTTACTGGCAGAAAATTATGAAGAAACAGTAGGGGACAAAAGGAAAGATATATTAATCTTCTGAACCTTTCTTTGCTTGAAATCATAAATCTCATTTTCTCATAAATCTCATTTTGCGCAAGAATATTCTGAATAAAATAAAAACTGCTCATTCATCTATATACACACTCGTGACAATACGGCAAAACTAGTAACATGGGGCATCCCCACGACAATAACTGGCATCCGGAGAAAAACTGACCAAATGAGACATTGTCTCACGGTAAATAATCTAACACGTATATGTTGGCAAAATAATGTCATTAAACAGCAATTAAACATGCACTTCAGTCAGATCAAACAACAAAAGTAGATCTAGATGCAATATAACCCTAAAACAGTAAGAACCAGAAAAACCTGATTCAATCGTCCAAGTCGAGAAAAACTCTGTCCTTAAGAACTTATTGGCCCCGTCACAGGTGCTCTACGGACTCGAATTGCCAATGTTCTCCCAGGATAACTTGGATTCTACTTGTTCAAGGTGCACTCCTTCACAAGTGTTTGAACTAGGATAAAATGGTGGATCTCTCTCAAAACAAAGAAAACAACAGTGCTTTTTTTTTCCTTATTCTCTGAAAATAGTTGTATATTTTTCTATCTTTACATTTGGAATAAAAGCCTTCTTATATAAGGCATGGAGGGGTGCCAATAGGGCACCCCTTGGGGTGGGTTGCAACCCTCCAAGGATTGTAACCTCCCATACACCCCTTGGGAATTCCAAAGATATATAAATACATATACATATCATATTTAATGAATTTGAAGAATTTACAACAATCCCCCACAATTCTTCAAATATTCATTTAGGCACGTGAGAGAGATACCGTGAGCTAAAGCTGTATCGAAATAGGTAGCTTTCGCCTTGAACCTTTCCTAGTGAGTGACAATCGGATTTACTTGGCAAACCAGTGACCCATAGTCTTGAAATGTTCTGCCGTTGGTGTAAACCAAGACAATTGCCAACACACAGCTTTAATTCGACCATTTTCCCGTTCTACGGTTGTGTTCATTTTGGCCCTGAATAACGGTCCTGGATTCATCAAGCACTTTAGAGTAACCCGCCTTTAAAGGTTCCCATGGAAGCGGCCTCACTTATTACTTGAAATAGGTGATCTACTATGAAGAGGTAATCTGTCTTTACCCCCATTAGGACTCATCTCCTAATATAGTGATCATTAAAAGCCTTAGCTTATCCTAACCAATGACAGACAGCACTCAGCGTCATTATCGGAATGGGAAAGAGTACGAAACTCTTCAGTGCTCGTTTTGAATTGCACAAAGTTTCTGTTGTCCCTTTTGAACCTAGATCTTGGGATCTCCAGTCAACTAGGTTGGGTTTCCACAGTGACAATTCTTAGATGATAGGCTTCAAGCCCATTCCCCTCGATGACTTCTCAACTTGCTCTCGAGGTAAACCTTTAGTTAGTGGATCCGCTAGGTTTTCCTTCGACCTGACATAATCGATCGTTATTATGCCACTTGAGAGTTGTTGACGTATGGTATTATGTCTCCGATGTATGTGTCGAGACTTACCATTATACATTGTATTTTGGGCTCTCCCAATAGCCGATTGGATGTCACAATGTATGCTTATCGCTGGCACCGGTTTGGGCCAACTAGGAATATCCTCCAGGAAGTTTCTAAGCCATTCTGCTTCTTCCGCAATTTTGTCTAACGCTATGAATTCTGATTCCATAGTAGACCGGGCAATACACGTTTGCCTCGAGGATTTCCATGACACGGCTGCATTACCAAGTGTGAAAACAAATCCACTCGTGGATTTGGAATCCACCGTATCAGATATCCAGTTAGCATCGCTGTAACCCTCTAGTACAGCAGGATATCTCTCGTAATGTAGCCCATATTTTGAAGTTTCTCTCAGATACCTCAAAATTCTTACTATGGCTTTCCAGTGGTTATGTCCTGGATTACTCGTATATCTGCTAAGCCGATTCACAGCTTGAGCGATATCAGGTCGTGTGCAATTCGTGAGATACATCAGACTTCCGATGATTCTCGAATACTCTAGTTGCGATATGCTTGAACCAGTATTCTTTGATAAATGAAGAGTTAGGTCTACAGGGGTTCTAGCCACGTTTAGATCCCCTTTGATATATTTATCGAGTATCTTCTCAATATAATGAGTCTGTGATAGTATATATCCGTCTGATGTCCTAGAAATCTTTATTCCTAGGATCACATCAGCTATCCCCATATCTTTCATATCAAATCTGCTGGATAACACGTTTTGGTAAACTTAATCATTTCATGATTACTACCAATTATCAGCATATCGTCTACATAGAGACACACAATGACATATCCTTTTTGAGTTGATTTGGTGTACACACACTTATCACACTCATTGGTTTTAAACCCATTTGACAACATTTCTTTGTCAAATTTCTCATGCCATTGTTTCGGTGCTTGTTTTAATCCGTACAAGGATTTTACAAGTTTGCACACCTTATGTTTTTATCCAGGAACACTAAACCCTTCTGGTTGTTCCATGTAAATCTCTTCATCCAATTCACCATTCAAAAATGCCGTCTTTACATCCATTTGATGTATTTCAAGACCAAATATAGCTGCTATGGCTATGAGAATTCTTATCGATGTGATGCGAGTCACCGGTGAATAGGTGTCAAAGTAATCGAGGCCTTCCTTTTGTCTATAACCTTTTATGACAAGTCTTGCCTTATACTTATCTATTGATCCATCCGTTTTCATCTTCCTTTTGAATATCCATTTGTAGCCCAGCGGCTTACAACCTGGCGGAAGATCAACCAACTCCCAAGTATGGTTCTGTAGGATTGAATCAATCTCACTGTTAATAGCCTCTTTCCAAAGAGGTGCCTCCGGAGAAGTCACAGCTTCTTTATAACTTTGAGGCTCATTTTCTAACAAGTATGTTAGAAAATCGGGACCAAACGACTTAGACTTTCTAGCTCTTTTGCTACGTCTAGGGTCGATTGTCTCAGCATTTACACGTTGATCTGATTCTTGGTCAACTTGATCACTGTCCTCGACAGTATCAACTGTTCTTTTGAGAGACCCAGTTATTTGTCTTTCCTTACAAGGAAACGTCTCTTCAAAAAATATCACATTCCTTGACTCAATAATCATATTTGGATTGATGTCAGGAATCTCCGACTTGTGTACCAAGAATCGATACGCACTACTGTTGTGAGTATATCCAATGAATACACAGTCAACAGTTTTGGGTCCTATTCTAACCTTCTTAGGTTTAAGAACCATTACTTTGGCAAGACACCCCCACACTTTGAGGTATTTGTAGGAAGGTACGAAACCTTTCCACAATTCATATGGTGTCTTGTCAAGTCTTCTGTGAGGAAGCTTGTTCAGAACGTAGTTCGCGGAAAGCAAGGCTTCCCCCCACAAGTTCTGGGGTAGACCCGAACTTGTCAACATGGCATTCATCATTTCCTTCAACGTTCGGTTTTTGCGCTCCGCAATTCCGTTCTGTTGAGTAGAATAGGAAGCAGTGGTTTCGTGAATAATTTCGTGCACAGAACAATATTCACCGAATGGTAAAACATATTCACCACCTCTATCACTCCTGATTCTTTTGATTTTCTTGCCAAGTTGATTTTCAACTTCGCTCTTATAGTGCACAAAGCTCTCAATAGCTTCTGATTTGCTTCTCAGCAGGTACACATAACAGAACCTTGTGCTATCATCGATAAAAGTGACAAAGTACTTTTTACCGCCTCTTGTTTGCACAATATTCATGTCACATACATCGGTATGTACAAGTTCTAGCGGTTCAGAACTGCGTTCTATAGAATGAAATGATGTTCTATGAATTTTGGCTTCAACATATGCTTCACACTTATGTTGGCTATCAATTGCAATTTTAGGTATAAGGTCCATGTTAATTAATTTACGCATGGTATCATAATTAACATGTCCTAACCTCCCATGCCATACATTCTGTGACACAATAATATAAGCAGACGAACTAGCTTTATTAATAGCACGATTAACAGTCATTACATTTAGCTTGAAAAGGCCCTCAGTTAGGTATCCTTTTCCTACATACATATCATTCTTAGTCAATACAAACTTGTCAGAAACAAATACAAGCTTAAAACCAGCCTTACTAAGAAGATAGCCCGAGACTAAGTTCTTCCGAATATCTGGAACGTGCAGTACATTCTTCAATGTTAGCCTTTCCGGATGTCATCTTCAGAAACTGTGCCTTGTCCAACCACCTGAGAGGTAGACGAGTTTCCCATTGTCAGATGATCGCCGCCATCGACATTCTGGTACATGGAAAACATCTTACTGTCTGCACAAATATGACGAGTAGCCCCAGTGTCTACCCACCATTCTCTCGGATTCCCAACTATGTGGCTTCGGTTACCACTGCTGATAGTTCCATCTCTGAGATATCATCAGGCAGTTGCTCGCCTTCAGTAACATGGGCTTCATATTTCTTTTTCTTGCCCTTGTCCTGAGACTTTTTGTTCCTGCAGTCCTTTGACATATGACCGCTCTTTCCACAGTTGTAGCATTTTCCTTGAACTTCTTGTTCCCAGAGTCAGCTCCACTGTTCTCTCTTTTTGCTACCCTTTACACCTTCAATGATTGTTGGCCTTAGACTCCAGAGTCTTGTAGCTGGCCTTCTCGGACATCCTGTTGTCCTCCTCGATTCTCAATCGAACACTGAGGTCTTCAAGGCTCATCTGCTTTTTTTGTGTTTCAGATAGCTCCTGAAGTCCTTCCATGATGGAGGCAACTTTTCAATTATGGCGGCAATTTGAAACGTCTCACAAAGTTTCATTCCCTCATCCAATATTTCATGAATGATCAATTGCAGTTCACCCAACTGAGACATCACCGTCCTTGAATCTACCATCTTGTAGTCCAGGAACCTACCCACGACAAATTCTTTTGTCCGGCATCTTCAGTTTTATACTTCTTCTCGAGAGATTCCCAGAGAATCTTCGCAGAAGTCATGCCTTGGTACACATTGTACAGGGTATTGTCAAGACCACCCAAAAGGTAGTTCTTGCATAAGAAGTCTCCAGACATCCAAGTCTGTTCTCGCTCTACCTTGGCCAATTCAAATTCACCCTCCACAGGACCCGGAGGATCTTTGATGAATTTTGCCAACTGGAGAGTTGTCAGGTAGAACATCATCTTACTCTGCCATTGTTTGAAATTTGCCCCACCAAATTTCTCCGGTTTTTCTCCGTGAGAGACCGGTACTGTGATATTTCCGCTAGCCATATGTTACTGGAAAATCAACAGGGTCAATTAGTCTACGAAAGACAAATTGCACAACGATCAACGAATGACCTTGTTCAAAGTGATATATGATAAATGTAGATATATAAGTCAATCAAGATTGGATGGAATTACTTGTGTATTATTACACTTTAAATTCTCAACCAATTATGCAACAACCAATCAATTTCAACTTTATCACTATGTGTATGCTTGTGATAATTGAACAACTTAATAATAACTTGAATCTATACTACCAAGATTAATGTGTTTATAGTATATGACTAACCGAGTTAATATATTAATTAAGTTTGCAGTTTATGATACTTACAGGACAAAGTCGTTAGTGTCACGTTCGTATCTACGTTCAAACGAGACTGTCCAGTGTGTGTGCGTTCGTGTTGCGTTTGATAACGCGTTCGAACGAAGTGTTTCCAGAGAGTTCACGTTCGAGTAGCGTTTGATAACGCGTTCGAACGAAGTGTTTCCAGAGAGTTCACGTTCGAGTAGCGTTTGATAACGCGTTCGCGAAGTTTCGCAGAAGTTTCCGTGAGAGTTTCAACGCGTCGAGTAGCGTTGATAGCGTTTCGAGGTGTGAGAGTTCACGTTCGTATAGCGTTCGTGAACGCGTTCGAACGGAACGATTCCAGAGAGTTTACGTTTGAGTTGTGTTTAGGACGCGTTCGAACGTTCTAAGGCAGAAGGCTTGCGTTCGAGTTGCGTTTGAAGACGCGTTCGAACGTTCTAACGAAAGTTCAAATATTTAGCCTTCGCGTGCGTCGGGCGTTCGAACGCCCTACGGGTTTTTCATGCACAGTTCGTATTTTCCAGAAAATATTCAAACCCTAACATGCAAATTACTATCTAATAACATTAAAGCAATAAGTTCTTAAGATTGTTGGCAAAATAATGTCATTAAACAGCAATTAAACATGCACTTCAGTCAGATCAAACAACAAAAGTAGATCTAGATGCAATATAACCCTAAAATATTAAAAACCAGAAAAAACCTGATTCAATCGTCCAAGTCGAGAAAAACTCTGTCCTTAAGAACTTATTGGCCCCGTCACAGGTGCTCTACGGACTCGAATTGCCAATGTTCTCCCAGGATAACTTGGATTCTACTTGTTCAAGGTGCACTCCTTCACAAGTGTTTGAACTAGGATAAAATGGTGGATCTCTCTCAAAACAAAGAAAACAACAGTGCTTTTTTTTTCTTATTCTCTGAAAATAGTTGTATATTTTTCTATCTTACATTTGGAATAAAAGCCTTCTTATATAAGGCATGGAGGGGTGCCAATAGGGCACCCCTTGGGGTGGGTTGCAACCCTCCAAGGATTGTAACCTCCCATACACCCTTTGGGAATTCCAAAGATATATAAATACATATACATATCATATTTAATGAATTTGAGGAATTTACAACAGTATATTACACATAGTGCATTGATAAGTGCGGTTTATACCCACTTATTCCTGCATTCTTAGCTTATTATCTTGTTAGAGTTCGTATCATTTAATGTATTTGTAGTTTGTTTTATGTTTTATTTATAGAAAATATTAGGACATGGATCTTGGAGTAATTGTACGTGTGTTTGGGGACCCTACGGACGCATCAGAAGCACGCGGGAAGAGCAGAGAAAAACACAGAAAATAGCATGCCATAATTATGCTTGGCGTCGCGACGCCACTCATGGGCGTTGCGATGCCCCTTTAGCGTCTCACTGTAGGCACTGCATTTTTGCATATAAATCCCGATGATGAGTCTCATTTGGAGGCACTACCTTTTAAGTCGCGGAAGCCGCGGGAAACGGACGTCGGAAGGGAAAAGATGGAAATCAGTACTTTATCGAATTTGACTTGCTTGTTTAGCTTCGGGCTCGCTGGTGGACCTCTGTTTTAAGCACATTTAGCCTAAAAAACCCGCAAACACTTAACCTTGGCCCAAAACCCCACATCTAGCCCTCATGCGTAAATCCAAGCCCATCTCACCCAAGCCCAATCCAAAATAATTAAAATATTTAAAATACATGTTACAAATTAAATTATTTAAATTAAACCAATTAAAATAAATCTAAATTAAATTATTAATTAGATAATGTAATTGAATTAAATGAATAATTAAACCATTTACCAATTAAATAAAACATAAAATATAATTATACAAATTAAAATATTGTAACTTCCTAACTTAAAATATTATATACTAAAAATTAAGCATTCCTAGTGCATGCCAAAAAGATAAAAATTAGTATGTACCTCCTTATCTGTATAAGCTTTTCAATTTCAGTTGCTCTAATCATTAAAGACTTGTTTTTTTTTTCAGCAAACTCTCTATTACTCAATTCAAATTTTCAAGAAATGCAGAATAAGAAAAAAAAAATGAAGAGAGGATATGATATTATAAACAATAGATACTTCCACACTTATATATGCTTCTTGTGATTGAAAGGTATGAAGTGAGTAGTGAAGAATTGAATTAATATAGGTAAAAAGAGAGAGCCAATTGAACTGGAAGGAACAAAACTTTCATTCCGTTGATGTTTTACTATCAAATTTGTTAAAATATCAAATAAACTGGAACAATATCCATTTTTCAACATTACAGGAAGTCCATTTCCTCTCCTTGAGGAAGAAAAAATAACAATTATAACCTCCCCAAAAAAAAAAAAATTGTTCAGGATATTAGTATAAGCCTAATATATATACGAAATTGTATTGAATGACTACTGTTAGTTTCATCTCTATTTGCTTATTTAACCGAGAAATGAGCTTTGTGAAGATATCTTCTCTGCAGTGAATTGAGAGTACGCCCATTGGATGATCAAATCCAAATTCATCTCCAGCTTGACTCAATAAGTCTTGGAATGAAGACTGGTTCAAGTATGATACTGGAATCATGAATCGCTTCATCTCGTTTTCTCCAACATAAACTGCAAGGTATCTGTGGCCAACTGACTTCCATTAAATGGAGACTTTTGAAAAATTTTCTTTCCATGAACAATACCAGGCAAACGGAAACCAATGATTTTTTTAGTTTTTAATGAATTTTAATACTTAATTAAATATTTTAAGGAGTTACAAGAAATTAATTTTTTGGAGAAGTTAAATCAATTTGTTATAATTGTTTAAGTTACAAAATTCATCTTTAATATTGGTTTTAATTAATATATTAAAGTTGTTATAAATTTATATACAAATAATGAAATTCCCTACGAGCAATAGCGATAAACCAAACTCTATACCCAAGAGGAGCGGGGGGGGGGGGGGGGGGGTGAATTGAGTTACGGCTAAAATATGCGGAATTAAAAATCTTTGCCGATTTTAAGCTCTTTTACCAATTAAGCTTAAGGTCAATTTTCTCTATTGTATTTAAACAACCTATATGCAAGTTTCTAATATATAAACATGTAATAAATAAAACTTGCAATATGTAAAGAGTTAAGGGATAGAGAAAATAACACCGTGATTTATAGTGGTTCGGCCAACAATGCATACGTCCACTCCCCCAAACCGCGCTTGAAGCTTTTCACTAATAACGAGTTTCCGTGGCTCACTCGTAACAAAGAGTTTTACGCAAGGTGCACTCCGAACCATTACACTTTGAGTTTTCTACGTAGGCTCACTCGAAAACCTTTACAATTAACCAAACAATGAGATTTCACAAACCGCAAGTGTTTTGTATAAAGAAGTTATAAAACACACTTGGGCACTCACAATGATAAAGAAGATTGTGTGAGTTGGTTACCAAAGTGATCAAAGCTCACTACAAGTGTATAAGAAGGTGTAGTGTGTGTGAGCTTGATGTATGAGTGTATATGATTATGAAGGTTTAATAAAAACTCTTGTTTTTTGCTCTATGAGATGTATGAAGGTTGTGTGTAATGTCTCATGTATGGCAAAAACGAATTGGGGCTTCAATTTACAGTAAAATGCAAGATATGCCCCAACAACTCTTTCTGAGACCGGTATGCCGGTCTCTGACACCGGTATTTCTGTCTCCAACAGATTTATTACCGTTGAAGAACTAGCCGTTAGACCAGTATGGTAATCAGTATTATTACCGGTATATACACCGATATTAATACCGGTATAGTTTGGCCCGGTTCCAGAATGTATGAAAAATTCAGCTCTGACCGGTATGATTACCGGTGTGAAACCGATATGCCTATCTAGACCGGTATAGGACCGGTATGGTGACCGGTATGCCTGTCTCAGTAAGTTTATGATGACTAGTCAATTATGACAGCACTCGGTATTTTAGCCATAACTTTCTCTAGAAATTTCCAAATCATGATCCGTAAATTTCTACATAAACTAGACACATAGATCTATCTTCTGAGCTTCAAAAATATTAAGATGAATTTTATGGAATTTTCTAATGTGACATGTATGCAGAAAACGCATATCTGAACATGTTGTAGTAAAATGGCTCTAGAAAAAGTTCTATATATCGGAATTGTGTTCCGTTTGAACCGTAGAAAACTAGACACACATATCTATCTAAAGGTATATCATTTGAAGTTTAATTCAACTGTTTGCTAATTTTTCAAAACTATTTTCCGATGCACTTGTGCATTGAAATTCATTTTGGTGCAAATAAAGTGCAAATGATCATTAAGCATTCTAAGTCATTTTAAATGCAAATGATGCAAAATGTATGATTCTTAAGAGCTTTAAAATATTTGAATAAACTCACTTACAATTAGTTTTAGCTCTTAATCATTATTTTGATCTTCATCTTGCTTGGCTCCTTTGACTTTTTCATCATCTTTTTGCCTCTTTATTATCTTTGCTTTCTTGATCATCTTGTAGCACATTTTAGCTCTTCATCAACAATTACTTCAAAATCTTTTTGTAATGTCTCGCTAATGCGCGTCAAAGACTTCAAGTGTTGACGTCATCAAAATCCATCATGCGATTGTGTTGCTAACAAATAATCAAAGCCTTATGATTAATTCTTGTCTCTCCAACAACTGGTTACATCAATGCCCAAAAAAAAGGGCAAACGTCTCATATAAATTGTGAGCTTCGCTGTGAAGAGATGGCTGGGTGTAGAGAAAAAGTGCAATCTGTTCGCCAATCTGGAGTAGCTATAGCCATTGTGATCAGAGTCATTTTGGATTGCGTCTTCGTTTTCTTATTTCCTCAAGGTTTCTTTGCGCGTTCGAACGCCAGTCGCAACTTTTATTTTTTTGATGCGTTTTTGGAGCCTATTTGCCTGACAGAAAACTATAAAAGAAAACACACCATATTTACAAAGGTTGGAAAACATTACCCTAAACATTCTTGCTTTGAGTTTTCCAAACCTTTGAAGATCTCTCATCATTGAATACTCAATCTTTCAATTCTTATTCCTTGTGAGTGACCTTCTTGTTTCATCACCATCTACCCTCCAAACACAACCTCATCAATACCCTTAGCCTTATGAGTTTGAAGGATGAGAATGATATTCGAAGCTCTGTTGCGTGACTTTGCAGATTCAATTCATTGAGACTTCAGATGTTCTAAAGGAAGTCGCTTGGTGCAGGCTTGAGGAGTTCCTCGGGTAATTACAACTGTGGGAATAGAGTCGGCAAAGTTGTTTCTGTAGGTCTTTTCACCATCTATAAGTTTCTCTTATATAGTGGATTTGGGTGTTAGCCTATACCCGGAGTGATTTTTTACTCGCACGAGTTTTACACCTCGTAAATATCTCTTATTTATATTCTGCAATTTATTATTTGTGATTGATGTTTTAATTTGTTTGATATGTTAAATTTGAGGTTGATTGATAACTAATCGTAGGAACTCTAACCGAAACATGTTTTGGAAAGAGTAGTATTTTAAATTTCCACATATTACACCTATTTCCCCATAGGTGTATAGGGTCATAACGTTTATATTTTTCACACACCAACAGCCTCACTTTGGGATACTACAATGGATTAAATTGCTAGACAAGCCAGCGTGAAGTTTAGCTGAAGCATCCCCAACTTTGTCAGTTTCAATCACCACCCACCTCGTTACACGACATGCACAACAGGCCCCTATTGCATTGGGCATTGTCTTTGCAAAATCTTGTTTTATGGGACCCATGAACCTGAAAACTCAGAATATTCCAAGTTTACGCCAAGTATAAGAAAATTACCCAAGTGAACGTTGTACTTGGCCTGTAAATTAACTTCAGATATTTTTGCAGATTTGAGAAACTAATGGAGAAAGACGCAACCAGTCATTCAAGAAGTTGCAACTATTTGTAGGGATACAATCCAACATCCTTCTTGGGCTCAGATCAGTCATAAAATCACACTCCTAATGGTTGATTCTTCTTTCTTTTTTTTTGACCTTTTGATAATTTCAATCCAAAGCTTCAAAACCCAAAATTCTGAGAAACTTGAAATCAGTTTGTTTTACAAATGTACTAAAAGTTCCAACACAATGCAATATACAACTATGATATCATTTGGATTATTACTATTTGTGCCTTAAATGCGTAGACTAGCTTGTAAGATAAACCCCATAAAGTTCACATGAAGCATGTCCTACTTCTCATCCCATCTCTACCAAAACTTTTAATGGCATATCATTTGAGTAGCTGTTGCTGCAAGGACAATTATCTCCAGCATGAGAGTCTTTTTTCACATTCAATTCCTCACTGAGGAAAATGGACCCTCCATTGATAGTTAATTTATATGAACAATAGTGCAGGAGATCACATGAAGAAAAAATAAATTTCCAGGTAAAAAGTTTTGGACAACATTTTCCAAGTTGTATCCATAAAAGATTTAAAGATATTGAATAACAAATTAATTGTAAATAGATTTCATTATCACAGTATTATGATTGGGCTTGGATTTGAGATTTTGATAAAGTGGCTCAATATAACAAATTGGTAGAATCATATTTAATTCGTTAAAAGAAGAAATATGCAGTAAGCAAGAACAGAATCGACAATGAATAACGAGGACATAAAAGTATTGTTATTAAGATAAATTCAACTTTCATATCATGTATACAAAAATGATAAATGTTTACATGGATTGCATCAAACAATCACTATGTATATCAATCTTTATAATTGAGTCAATGGTGCTAAAGAGTTAGTGTCATCTGGATTTGACATTTCCAGATTTTCCAAATCATGTTTCCAAGTTCTACAAACTGCTAGTGAGATCCAGGAACACTTCTTCGCTGCACGGGATTGTAAGACCACCCATAGGATGATCGAACCCAAACTCTTCTTCAGCCTGGCTTAGCAAAATTTGGAATGAAGGGCTCTTCAAATATGTAACCGGAACCACAAATCTCTTCTTTTCAGTTTCTCCGATATAGACAGCGAAATGTCCTTTAGGCACAGTTGCGGCCTCTGAAGCCATAAGAGAGCGCAATAGAGACTGCTTAGCATAAAAAATCCTTGGCAAACGGATACCCATAGCTATGAATTGTAAACTACTTTGAAGGTATTTGATGGAAAATTTAGAATGTGGGAATTAAACTTGAGAAATTAGAAGAAACTTGGCTATTGGTGGCTATCCTTAGAAGCCAGATATATAGAACAAAAATTATCTTGCTAGTGATCTGAATTATGTATGGATGGTGAAAAGACGACTCACAATGTGGTCAAATTAAGGACGTATGCAACAAAGAAGCACATGGTTTTGCTTCCCAACTAATGATAAAGTTTCAGAATGGATTGAACAGAGAAATAAATGATTTCAACTCATTCTGGCCTACCATTCAAGGAAAGAACAGATCTCGCATTAGATATGTATCATTGCTTCATGGCCTGTCTGTCATTAAATAAAACCAAGCTGACCACTTGGATGAATTGTTGTAATTATTTCCCAACATAAAACTCTACATATGATAAAGACTAACTAATGAATCCAATTACTAGAATATTTCTCAGAAAACCATTTACTGATATAAAAAAAAGTTTGTTTTCACTGAATCCTTTTGATATTATATTACAGTTGATGTGAATTAAAATGAGTATCTCTCTTTATCTAAATAAGCATTTCACATATCTATTTCTGTATAGTTCAATCTCAGTTAATTGAATTTTGAGAAACTAAATCTAAATAAGCATTTCACATGGCTAACTAAGTATAAGACAAACATTGAGCCTGTGAAATGCACGCGAAGCGTGCCCTTCTGCAAGCCATGTTGCATCTATCTAAACCTTCTTTAAACAAGCAAAGTGCTACTGCCAAGATACTATTAACCTGGCCAACAAAATAACTCTTATCTTCAGTGTCAAATTTTAGATTATATTATTCTCTTTTTCAGTAACTGATCACAATCACTTGGTCTTGCCTATTGCTAGATATAGCTAGACTTGCAAAAGTACAGGCTGCTTCTTTCAACAAGTTAAATAATCATAACAAAGTAAGTACAAGAGTCCAGTATTTATAGCCCCTATTTCAGTTCGTAGCAGGTAACTGGATGGATGAGCCCAGAGACTAACAAATTTCTTGATGATATAAAATAAATTGAAAGAATATCCATTTTCTTGAGGCAATAATAAATTGAAAATGATTATAAATCAAAACTGTTCATGTAACTCAAGAGTATTTAAGTTGGAAAGACAAACGTGTTACACAAAAAAAAAAAAAATTTGTAACAACTCTTTTCATACACTTTACTTTTTTTTTTTTTTTTTTTTTTTTTTTTTTTTTTTTGAAATCGTTGGAAACCCCGCCACCAAACCACCCATTCTGGGCCGCGGCGCAGGTAAAAACCCCCGGCTGCCCCAGGCTCTTACAAGAAATTGCACCCCCTGGATTCGAACCCAAAACCTCAAGGTGAGATTCTGGACCCTTCACCACTAAGTCACACCCATTGGGGACTCTTTTCATACACTCTTGTAACTCCCTAATCAAAACATGTTTGTGTAACAACTACCCATATTTAAAACTTGTAACAACAATCTTAATTTAAAAATATGCAACTCCTTTTTTTTTATTTAAATTCACATTTATATAACAATCCCCCACTTGAATTTTAATAAAATATTTTCGTCGAGCAATATAATATAAGGTCGTGCATAAATAAAGGTGTCTATCGACTTGAACCTTTACATAGTGTCGACGATTCAGATTATACTAGAGTAACTCGTAGTTTTGAACTCTATCTCTGACAACATTACACACACAAACCTTTCAGGGTGTAGTCGAAAAAGCCCGAGCATTACGACCGTGCTCGTATATCCCAGTATATTGAATGCTCTAGAAATTTTTGCCAAAAGTTTCATAAGAAACGGCCACACTTCTACATTCACATAGGTGTGTCTATCAAGAGTACTCATGTAGCTAGGTACTCCACTCCACATAGAGTATAGAACACATTAAGAGTTAAAAAAACTCATCCTCTCATCGAATCAGGATATCATGCTCTCAGAATGGAACTTGTAGATTATTAGCATGATTCAACTCTCATTACTTTATGACTTGTTATTACCCATTGAACCTATTTCTTGGGATCTCCAGTCTATAGGTCGGGTTACCATCACAAGTAATCTAATTATTTAATGGTAATAGTCCCATTCTATTAGAAGTATCAAATATATTCTCTCTTGCTAAACCTTTCGTCAAAGGATCAACCAAGTTGTCATCAGTCCGTACATGATCCACTCTTACAGCCTCAGTAGAGAGATATTCTCTAACTATGCTGTGTTTACGACGTATTTGTCATCTCTTACCGTTATAATAACGGTTCTGAATCTTTGCAATAGCCGCGGTACTATCACAATGGATCAATACAGCTGGTATCGGTCTCACCCATAAAGGGGTATCTGAAAGCAAGCTTCTCAACCAAGCTTCTTCTTCACTAGCAGATGCCAGTGCAATCATCTCAGACTCCATAGTGGATTGAGCTAAGATGGTCTGTTTCTTAGATTTCCAAGAGACGGCCCCACCAGCTATGCTGAAAATATATCCACTAGTAGCATTGAAATCATCTGAAAGGGTATTCCAATCAGCATCGCTATATCCTTCAAGGACAGCGGGAAACCTCTGATAGTGTAATCCTAGGTTCATGGTCCTTTTCAGGTACCTCATGACCCTCTCAATAGCATACCAATGCTTCATACTAAGTCTACTAGTAAATCTGCATAACAACCATACAATATAGGCAATGTCGGGTCTTGTGCTATCAGTAGCATAACGAAGACTACCAATGATGCTCGCATACTCAGTTTGTCTAACACCGTCACCGATGTTCTTGAATAATTTTACACTAGGATCATAAGGTGTACTAGCAGGTTTACAGTCAAAGTAATTATACTTTTTCAAGATTTTCTCAATGTAATGTGATTGGTTTAAAGTAATTCCATTATTTGACCTAGTAATTTTAATACCTAAAATTACACTTGCTTCTCCTAAGTCTTTCATATCAAAATTAGCACAAAGCATAGATTTAACATCATTCACAACATTGATATTGGAACCAAAGATAAGCATATCATCCACATACAAGCATATAATAGAACACATCTCATTTTCCGATTTATAATATATGCATTTATCACTTTCATTCACCTTAAATCCATTTGCTATAACTAGGTTATCGAATTTCTCATGCCATTGTTTCGGTGCCTGTTTTAAGCCATATAGAGATTTATCAAGTTTAGAAATTTTATTTTCTTGACCAGGTATAACAAAACCTTCAGGTTGGTCCATATAAATCTCTTCTTCTAATTCTCCATTTAAAAAAGCAGTTTTAACATCCATTTGATGCACAACAAGATCATGGATAGCAGCTAGAGAAATAAGCACACGAATAGATGTAATCCTAATTACAGGTGAAAAAGTATCAAAGAAATCTATGTTTTCTCTTTGTCTATACCCTTTAGCAACAAGTCTAGCTTTATATTTATCTACTGAACCATCTGGTTTTAATTTCTTTTTAAGTATCCATTTATAGCCTATGGTTTTACAACCTGGAGGTAAATCTACTAAATGCCAAGTCTTATTAGTCTCTAAAGAACTCATTTCATATTCTATTGCTTCTTGCCACAAATCAGCATCTAAAGATGACAATGATTCTTTTAGAGTAATGAGATCTTCTTCTAATGTGTAAGCATAGAAGTCAGGACCAAAATTTTTAACTGTTCTAGACCGTTTACTTTTTCTAGGTATAGATTCTATTTCTTTATCAGGTTCATTATGTTTTATTATTGGATTAATATTAGAGGACGAGCCCCCATTATTCTTCAAAATAAAAGGAAATTTATTTTCAAAGAAATCAGCATCTAAATATTCAATCACAACATGATTTTTTAAATCATAAAATCTATATGTTTTACTATTCATAGCATAACCAATGAAAACACATTCATATGTCCTACTCACAAGTTTAATCCTTTTAGGGTCAGAGATTCTAATATAGGCAAGACAGCCCCAAGTTCTAAGGTAAGACAAGTTAGGTTTTCTATTTTTCAGAATTTCATAAGGTGAAACTTTATCTTTTGACTTAGGCACTCTATTCAAGACATAACAAACAGTTAATAAAATTTATCCCCACCAAAATGAGGCAGCACCAGAATTAAGTAAAATAGAAACTACAGCTTCAGCATAAGTTCTATTTTTCCTTTCGGCTTTTCCGTTCATCTCAGGAGAATAAGGTGCGGTTTTCTCATGAATAATACCATGCAATTTATAATATTCATTAAAAAGTGTAGAGTCATAAGCAGTGCCTCTATCACTACGAAATCTTTTAATTTTCCTATTAAATTGATTTTCAATTTCTGAGTGAAAAGTTTTAAACATATCAAATGCTTCATTTTTATTTTTCATTAAATAAACATAAGCATAGTTTGAACAATCATCGATAAATGTGATAAGTATCTTTTTCCACCTCTAGTCAATTTTCCACCAAATTCGCAAAAATCTGAATATATTAAGTCTAATGGTTCAGATTCTCTAATTATAGATTTATGTGGTGTTTTAGTGATTTTTGCTTGACTACAGAATTCACATTTTTTAAAATCATTCAAAGATAATTCATGAATTAAGCCTAAGTTACTCATGTTCTTTATAATTCGTTTATTAACATGAAAAAGTCGAGCATGCCAAACATTAAAAGAACACAACATGTAAGCAGAAGAATTCATTTTATTAATTGCAACATTAAGTTTGAACATTCCATCAGTAGCATAACTCTTTCCCACAAAAATATTATTTTTGGTGAGAGTATACAAATCAGCCCATATAGTTTGTGTAAACCCAGCCTTGTTTAGGAGATAGCCTGAAACCAAGTTCTTCCTTATCTCAGAAGTGTGCAGCACATCCTTGAGAATAATGGTCTTCCCAGAGGTGAACTCCATTTCCACATCACCAGTCCTAGCATCCATAGTGGTGTGGGAGTCACCCAACAGCACTTTCTTGTCCGCAGCTTCCGCATAGGACTTGAACGAAGCACGATTATAACAGACATGACGAGAATCGCCAGTGTCTACCCACCAACCCTCGGATCCACCAACCATGTTGATCTCAAAGATCATAGCCAAGTTGGTCTTTGGTAAGGTTCGTCTGTGGAGCGGAACGCTTATTCCGACAGTTCCGAGCAATATCCCCAAGTTTGCCACAGTTTTAGCATTTGAACTGTCCATTTTCATTTCTTGAGGGAGGTTGTTGCTTGTTCTGGTTATTCTGAGTTTTGTTGTTGGGATTTTGGTGATTATGGTTTTTGTTGTTCTTAGGGGGATACTTTTTCTTCATATTTTTACCATTATGTTTCAGGACTACTGAGGCAGGTTTTTTATTGTTTGACACAACTAGGATTTCTTCTTTTTGATCTTGTTTGCGGGCTTCCTCTTCTATACGAAGGCGGATAATCAAACTTTCTAGGGAAAATTCCTTAGTTTTATGCCTAAGGGTACCTTTAAAATCTTTCAGGATGGGGGTAGTTTATCAATTATAGCAGCTACTTGAAATTGTTCATCTAGAGACATACCCTCAGATATAATCTCATGGGCTATTTTTTGTAGTTCATGGGATTGGGTTTCTACGGATTTGTCATCTACCATTTGATACCTAAGGTAACGACTAACATCATATTTTTTAGAACCAGCCTCTTCAGTATCATATTTATTCAGAAGGGCATCCCAAACATCCTTAGCAGTTTTTCTAGATTCATATATATCATACAATTCATCAGACAAACCATTAAGTATGTAATTTTTACATACAAAGTCATTCTCTTCCCAAGTTTCATGCTCCCTAATTTGAACTACGGTACGGTAGTCATCAGGCCAATTCGGTTTTTTCAGAGACACATTAATTTGCTAATTTTTTAATGGTAAGGAAAAACAAAATTTTTTTACTCCAACGTTTAAAATGAAACCCTTGAAAACGAAATGGTTGTGTCAAGTCTACAGCAACATAATCAAAGGCAATAGTTTTCATGGCAGCAGTAGCAGAAACAGACATGGCAGATATGCTTTTAAATTATAGAAACAAATTATGAGTTGCAGAACAATATTACCGTACACCAGGAAATTAAGAAATCAATTGGGTTGAGTCGCGGACTAGGTCGCTCTCTTTAAGACATTTCGCGGCTCTGCTCAGGAAATTATGCTAGCAGTAATCGGCCCCGTCGTCTCCAGGATAAAATAGCCCAGAAAAATCTCTGTCTCAATTGGTATGCATAAAAAATCCGATTGGTATACTCACACCCAACACAAAACATCTATTGCTCGGAATCTCTGGAATGAACAAACCACTTAGGCTGTCTGCTTAAAATATTTTGATTGGAATTGTTTGAAACAAAAAAATTATTTGTCCTAGCAAAAAATGTGTTTGAAATATGGCCTCGACAGAAGGACTACTCTCACAAATGTTGTTGAAATCGCTCTCTGTTATCTGTGTGTATTTTTTCTTGTTTCTGTCTCTTACCCTGATCTCAAAGGGTGAAGCTCAATATATAAACAAAATTATTTGGCCGTTAGTAATTAAATTTTCAGTGCAAAACGTTGGACAACACACGTTAAAAAAAAAATTTAAAACAAATAAAGATCAAATTGAGTTGAGAGAGAAAACGTGAAAACTGTTCAAAAACAATAATGACAATTCAAAGCAATAATAAATTGAAAATGATTGTAAATCAAAACTGTTCATGTAACTCAAGAGTATTTAAGTTGGAAAGACAAACGTGTTACAAAAAAAAAAAAAAAAAAAAAAAAAAAAAAAAAGGAAACCAGTTACAATTTTTTAAAAAAAAAAAAAAAAATATTTGTAACACTCTTTTCATACACTCTTGTAACTCCATAATCAAAACATGTTTGTGTAACAACTACCCATATTTAAAACTTGTAACAACAATCTTAATTTAAAAATAACTGCAACTCCTTTTTTTTATTTAAATTCACATTTATATAACAGTTTTCTGATAAGATATTTTAAAGAAAAATATTTTGATCACCTGATTCGTTTTGACTATGACATCTTAGGAAAAAAGTAATGAAATTTATTTCCAAAGGTTTTATATAATTGTCTTTGGACGAGATTTTTTTGATTTCGGTATCTGCTCACTGAGTTCTCAGAACTCACCCATTTCCACTCCTTAAATTTGCAAGTAGACAGATCCGGTGAGCCATAGCGAGTTTGGAGCCTAGCTAGGATCGAGGAAGAGAAGTGAACTGCAATCACTATAATGTGTGTCCTCCATGTAAAGTTTGTTGATCTCATTCAAATAAAATGTATGTATATAAGTACGAGTCCTTTCCAGTTATGGATAAACATTATATTTAAGATAATAAAATTGATTTGGTATTGGTAAACGATTTATGGAATGGTCCTATATATATGAACATAATGTTTGTGTAATGTGAGGGACACTAGAGAAAGATAAGTAAATGTGAAGAGGTTCAGAGTGATGGTGTGGATCCATCACCAACTGGTAGCATTTTTCGGATTGGGATGTTATAATAATTAATTAATAAATAAATAAATTAATAAAGTAATAATTAATTAATACTTAATTTATAAATAATAATTAAAATTATTTAATAATTAATAATAAAATAATATTAATATTTTAATAATAATAAAATAATATTTAGTAATTTAATACATTAATAAAATTAACAAATTAATAAAGTAATAATTATTATACTTAATTATAAATAAAAAATCAATAATTAATAATTAAATATATTTAATATTTAATATTTTAATAAAATCCTACTTTATAAAAGAATAAAATCCTCTTTCGTCTTTAATACACATCCTCCTTCTCCTAAATAATCCGTCCTAAATATCCTATGTAATTCTAACTCAATGATATTTTGTATTTATTACCAATTTATTCCGATTAATAGATAAAGTAAACACATCAATGATAATACTACTGTTGGCGACTTGGTCGCATACATGGATTTTGATGACGTCAACGCGAAAGAAGACTTCGACGAACAAACACGAAGCAATACAAAAAGTGTCGAAACATATGGGGTGAAGAGCGAGAATGTGAAGACTTGCGGCAAATACGAAGTTATATTGCGAAAGTCTTAGCTTATGATTTAAATTGTAATGTGAATTGTAATACTCAAGTGCCTAAGCTCATAGGGATCATGCACATTCACTTAGATGCATTAGGATCATGACAAAATGCCTTAAAACCATCATTACTCTGCATTTTGGTCTGAGATCGGCATACCGGTCCCTTACGGGTATCCATACCGGTGAGATGCTCTGTTATGCATGCTCATTGGAACCGGCATGGACCTTACCGGTCACCATACCGGTGAGCCCAACGGCTAGTTCCCTTACTGGAACCGGCAAGCCCTAAACCGGTCTTCATACCGGTGACCTTTCCGGCCAAGCTCTTCATTGTGCAAACTTACTGGAACCGGCACGGACCATACCGGTCCTCATACCGGTTACCATACCGGTCTAACGACTAGTTTCTCTCAACGGTAATATATCCATTAGAGAGCAGCATACCGGTCCCATACCGGTTTCCATACCGGTCTCAGCAGTGACTGCAGGGACATATTTCATTTTCAATATAAATGAGTCCCAAATTCATTTTTGATTCTTTTATGAACCTTCTTATCATTTATTCAAAAGCAAAAACAAGAGTGTTTCAAAAACCTTCATATTCATAAACACTCATACATCAAGCTCACACACACTACACCTTCTACACATTTAGTAGTGAGCTTAGAACACTTGAGTTTGCATCTCACACAATCTTGATTATATTTGTGAGTGCTCAAGTGTGTGTTAAATCTTCTTTATACAAAACACTTGTGATTTGTGAAATCCCATTAGTTTGGGTAGTTGTAAAGGTTGTGAGTGCACCTACGAACATAACTCAAAAGTGTAAAAGGTTCGGAGTGCGCCTTTGCGGAAAAATCTTGGTTGCGGGTGAACCACGGAAACTCGATTTAGTGGAAATCTTCAAGCGAGGCTTGGGGGAGTGGACGTAGGCACGTTTGGCCGAACTACTATAAATCGCGGTGTCGTATTTCTTTTTCCCTTAACTTTTACTTATTTGTGAGTTTATTTACATTTATATTATCGGTTAGATAACTTGCATATAGGTTATTATTTACAATAGAGAAAATTAACCTAAGAGCCTATTTGGTAAAAAGAGCTTAAAATCGGCAAAGATTTTATAATTACGCATTTATAGCGATAACCCAATTCACCCCTCTCTTGGGTAAGAGATTGCTTGTTGCTATTGCTTGTAGGTAATTTCAGTTGGTATCAGAGCGAGGTATTCTCTACAAGGCTTAACCGTCCGAGAATAGATCATGGCTTCTACAAGCAACTCGTCAAATCTTACCGAGGGATTTTCAACGACTAGACCTCCGTTTTACACCGGAACGGACTACAATTATTGGAAAATGAGGATGATGAATTATCTCCTTACCATTGATCCGTAATCCTATTTGGTGATTACACGGGTTGTGAAAGTACCAATGAAGAAGGATTGCAATGGGGTTGATATTCCAAAACCGAGCTTAGAATGGGATAGTGAGGATGTAAAACTAGCCTCACAAAATGCTAAGGCACTCAACCAACTCCTATGCGCCATTGATCGAGATCAAGTAAGCAAGCTTCCGGAATGTGGAAATGCATATGATTTATGGAAGTCTTTGGAAATGGTCAATGAGGGCACAAGCCAAGTGAAGGAATCGAAGATCAACCGGTTCATGTGCGAATTGGACAATTTCAAGATGGAATTCGGGAAAAGTCATCGGGTCATCGGATCAAGTGAAGAAAATTTTGAGATCACTCCCGAAAGAATTTTGAAGCTATACCTCCTCCATTAAAGAAGCAAACGACATAAACACATTAAATATGGATAATTTGGTCGGAAAATTGCTTGAGTATGAAATGGAGATCAAGATGGATAAAAAAGAGGAAGATGAGAAAAAGACAAGAAAGTCATTGGCCTTAAAAGCGAGAAAAAGAGGCGACTCAAGCTCAAGTGAAGAAGAGGATAGTGATGATGAGTTGGCAATCATCACCAAGAAAGTAAATGAGCTCCTCAAATCCACAAAGCTCAAAGGAAAATCAAAGGCGGATGAAAAGAAAGAAGAAAAATGGCCGCGAAAGAACAAGAAAATTGTATGTTATGGATGCAAAAAACAGGGTATATAGCCACTGATTGCCCATTGAGAATAATGAAAGGAAAATCAAAGAAAAAGATAATGAAAGCTAATTCAACTTGGAGTGATAGCGATTCAAGCTCATCCGAGGAGGAAGAGGTAGAAGTCAAAGATAATCAAAAACTTTCATGACTATCACGGATGAGGACTTCCATTTTGAAAGAGAAGAAGAAGAGGTACACAATTCTCAAGACTATAATGATCTACTTAATGCTTTTAATGGTTTAAAAGTATTGTGTGATGTGCTTAAAAATAAATTAAAATTGGTCAAAAATGAGCATGCTACACTTAAAATTGAACATGCAACTAGTTTGGATAAAATTCATGTTTTAGACAATGATATGACATGCTTAAAGGCTAAACATGAAAAAGAAATTGCATGTTTAAATGATGAAAATGCATGTTTAAAATTGAAAAAGCTAGAACTTGAAAATTCCATATCTAATATGCCATCTAGCTCTGAAACATGCGATTGTGAATCTATTTTGAATGAAAATGTGTTATTAAACACAAAAGTTATAGATTTGCAAAACATAATTAGAAAATTCACATTGGGACATAAAAACTTTAATATGCTTATTGGATCCCAAAAATATGCATTTAAAATAGAAGGATTATGACATATGCCTTACATTAAACAAAACGAAAATTTTTGAAGAATTATTTTGTTAAGGCATCTGATTCTTATGCTAAGAATGTTAAAAATGAAAATATCACATGTCATGCATGTAATGAAAATGGACATAAAATTTTTGAATGCATGAACAAGAATGCATTAAAAATGCATGGATTCCTCAAGGAATCAAAACTAACCCCAATGGACCCAAGAAAGTTTGGGTACCAAAGTGCAAGTGATAAATTTGTATGGGGAGCTTTGGGAATGAATCTTTAAAGAGAATTGAAATTGATCACAAAAGCTCAAAAAGATGAGGAATCGCAACGGTAAAGGTAAAATCCGTATTCACGGAAACATTGGTGCCGTTTCCTCTTTGTGTATGTATGCATATTTTAAATTGGTTAATATTTTTTTAAGCATACAAAGTGATTAGGCAATGTATTTAACTTCATATTGGTATCAATTGTTCATTTGATATCATTAAATGCCTTAATCATAAAGTTAAACCCATTTCCATATCAATTGGTATCACATTGTATTTATTGAGTTAAATTACATGTATGTGATCATTTGATTGATTTTGCATTAAAAATGCTTTTGCCATGTAACATATTGGAATGAAAATGAAATGCATGTATATTGATATAAGTTTCCATTGATAATGAAAAACATGGATTTTGATTGTTTATTAATTGGTAAGATACTTATAAGAAGACAATCATTAAAATGCATTGAATTGAATTCATTGATTTTAGTTGGTATCATGATATGTAATGACTTATTTTATTTGATATCAAATTTGGGAGAAATCATGCTTAAGATGATATTATATTTCAAATGGTATTCATTGGAATCTAACTTTTGAAAATTGCATTATACATGATTTTTAAATCATAGGGCAAAAATTGGGAAATGCCAAATGTGCATATTTTAAATTTTTTTTTGGTATCATTATTTAATGCACATATCTATTTGATATCTCATTTAAATTAAAATTTTTCTTCTCCACTTTTTGATTATGTCAAAGGGGGAGAAATCATTAGAATGAGACTAAAACTTGTTTTACACTCACCCTTGGTTTAAGGGGGAGTAATAGTATTAATGTGTTTGTCAAGTTTTGATAGAACTTTATTAAAGACAATCACACATTGAGGGGGAGCTTATGTTGAGGGGGAGGAAAATTGTCAAATTTGGACTCCGAGAAGTTCACGAGTATCAACAAGTTTTAAGGGGTTGCCATCATCTAAAAGGGGGAGATTGTTGGCGACTTGGTCGTATAAATGGATTTTGATGACGTCAACACGAAAGAAGACTTCGACGTACAAACACGAGGCAATACAAAAAGTGTCGAAAAATATGGGGTGAAGAGCGAGAATGTGAAGACTTGCGGCAAAAACGAAGTTATATTGCGAAAGTATTAGCTTAGGATTTAAATTGTAATGTGAATTGTAATACTCAAGTGCCTAAGCTCATAAGGATAATGCACATTCACTTAGATGCATTAAGTGTAAGGGGTTTTTAGGGGGTGAATCCGGTAACGCAGCGGAAACGGTATTTCAAAACTTTTTCAAAATACCGAGTAGATTATTCAATATCTAATATGAATAATCTATTCGGATTTCACCTAAACCCAAAATGAATTACTCATGTGTATGATCTAATCAGATGAAGTAATAATCCGACCACTAAAGGCCCTTTGTCCGACCACATTAGGTCCGACCACATTAGTGCCGACCACATTAGTACCGACCACATTAGTGCCGACCATATGGGTAGCGACCATATTAGGTCCGACCAGACGAGGTCCGACCACATAAGTGCCGACCGCATTAAGTCAGACCAGACGAGGTCCGACCACATAAGTGCCGACTACATTAAGTCAGACCAGACGAGGTCCGACCACATTAGTCCGACCAGACGAGGTCCGACCACATAAGTGCCGACCACATTAGGTCCGACCAGACGAGGTCCGACCACATAAGTGCCGACCACATTAGGTCCGACCAGACGAGGTCCGACCACATAAGTGCCGACCACAGTCAAACAGAAGAGTATTTTACATGCATCATATACAAATCCAAATACTCAACATAAATGAAAAGCCAAAAGGTGGTACAAGGTCAGAAACTTGAAACCAACACTTAAATCAAGTTTCTAAAACACCATTTTATAGTCCACCATAATGAAATAACTATAGAACAATTCTAGGTTATCTAAGAGTGGGTCAATAACTCTAGAATGGCAACTAATTTCTTAAACCATCAATAGAATGCTTATTAACTCATTAGTAACATTCTATGATCTTTATACATGCTCAACTCTTTCCAAAAACTTCCATTCTCCAAAAAAATACATAGAATAAAGAATAGAAAAACATAAGAACATCACAAGATGAAGACCACAACAAGAGGAACATTTTTCTCTCTAATGGCAAGTTGGAAATACTTACTAAATTCCAAGCTTTTCCTTGTTTTTGCTTTTCTTTCTCTCAAGCTTCTATGTCTTCTTTCAATGGAGTTTTAGGTAAAGTGTGAAAGGTTATTAAACCCTAAATGAAACAAAACAATATATACTTGCTCACATTTTGCCTTGGCCGAAAATTGCCTAAGGAAATTAACAAGAAATTTGTTTTAATTTCATTTGAATTTCAACTTGCAACTTGATTAAATGATCATTACAATTTAATGATAAATTCAACCTAAGTCAACAATTTCAACTTAGCCATTTAAAACAAATATCATAACTTTAAAATATCTATACTTTAATTAATTTAATCATTTAACAATTAAATAATCAATTAATTAATTAAATACAAATACATTAAGTATATGTATAATATTCACATTAAATATTAAATACATATATTCATTTATGATATTAGTCAAAAAACTCATTTTGACAATTAATTAATGTGTATTTGAATTAATCAAGTATTAAAGACAAATACACAAAAATTAAGGAAATGACTATCGGGTCCCATCACATGTATTTTGCGTTTAACCTTTAAACGACTTTATAAATAATCAATATTATTTATATAAGAGTTGCCTTAGTGCTCTACGAGTATATTTCATTAGTGAGACTCTCTAGATTCAGGCATATCCGTCACGAAATCCAATTTTGTGTCCATAATTTATCCACCCGTAAATTATGACGATCACGAATATTCTTGCTGAATCATACAGGTCGAGGTCATGGCAAATGTATAATTCCTCCGTCACAGGTATCCGGATAAATCCCAGAGATATAGATGTAAACGTCAAATCTCTATAAGGATTATCCAGTCGACTATTCTATTAGCAATCTCAAAAGAATGTTTAGAACTAGCTTCTAAACTTTACCACGGGCCCATGGTTTTATCTGATTGCTAATCATATGGACTACCTATGCTCTGATACACAGAACTGACGACACCCTGAGGATCTATCTACACCCAACGAACAGGCGGAGGTCTGATCTAAATAGATCGGTGACGTGACTGCCGTCTAAGTGTAGAAGATGTCTAATGTGCCCACAATGGCATCTCAAGTCTAAGAATCACAAGTGCTACTCAACCCAAGAAGATTCTTATTGACGCTGGTGTACCATCCATTAAGAATCTTCGGTGAGTCGTTCAGTGTTTATCCGCTATAAACACTTACACGTCTATACTAGTCTCCAAGACTTATGGTTCATTGAGAAACCATTGGAATCATATATTCCAGTATACGACATGTACCGGTCTCAACGGGTTTACTATACTGACCAAGTAGTGTAAACCTTGACCAGGAACTGTCTGAGAATGACAACGTCATGATACTTCTCAATGTCCGTTGCGACGCTTTTGCAATTGTATCATGACTAATCATTCTAGGGTCATTACGTCTTTACCATATAGAAATATAGATTATATTATAGAAACTGCATATATTATTCATAATAATAATGTTTTACAGAAGTATTTAACAGAAATACAACCGAGAATTGGCGCTCTGAGCACCAACCCCAACAAAATCTCCCACTTGCTCTAGTGCCAATATCGATTGTATCTAATACCCATCGACTCCACGTGTTTATCAAACAACTTCGGAGGTATGGCCTTCGTCAGCGGGTCTGCTACATTATCTTCACTCGGTACCTTGCACACGACAATATCCCCTCGCTACACGATCTCTCGAATGATGTGGTACTTGCGTTCCACATGCTTCGACTTTTGATGCGCCCTCGGTTCCTTTGCTTGCGCAATGGCTCCAGTATTATCACAGTATAACGGAATCGCATTCTCGATACTTGGGATAACTCCCAATTCTGTGATAAAATTCTTTATCCACACAGCCTCTTTTGCAGCTTCAGAAGCTGCAATATATTCCGTCTCAGTGGTGGAATCAGCTGTCGATCCCTGTTTGGAACTCTTCCAACAAACTGCACCTCCGTTAAGGGTAAAGACAAATCTAGATGTAGACTTTCTATCATCGGGATCCGATTGGAAATCGGAGTCTGTATACCCATTAACTTGCAGTTCGTTTCCTCCATATATAATCAACTTATCCTTAGTACCTTAAGATACTTTAGGATATGTTTGATGGCCATCCAATGGTCATTCCTGGATTGGACTGATATCGACTAGTTACGCTAACAGCGAAACTGATATCAGGCCTTGTACATAACATGGCATACATTATGCTACCCAAACACGAAGCATAAGGTTGGTTAGACATTCTAACCTTCTCATCTTCTGTTTATGGACACATCTTCTTAGAAAGATGAATCCATGTCTGAACGGTATGTTTGCTGTCTTACAGTTACCAAAACTATACCGTTCCAAGATCTTATCTACGTACGTTGATTGGGATAACCCAATCAGCCTCCTTTGTCTATCTCTATAGAGTTTTATCCCTAAAACATAGGAAGCTTCTCCCAGGTCCTTCATGGAGAAATTCTTACAGAGGTACGCTTTCACGCTTTGCAACATTCCTAAATCATTCCCAATGATTAGGATGTCATCAACATATAGGACTAAAAATACGACCATGCTCCCACTGGCCTTCTGATACACACATGATTCTTCCGAATTCTTGAGAAAACCAGACGATCTAATAATCTCATCGAATCGAAGATTCCAACTTCGTGAAGCTTGTTTAAGTCCATAAATGGACTTCTTAAGCTTACATACCATACCCGAGGTTTCGCTGGACGTGAAACCTTCCGGCTGTTCCATATAGATTTCTTCATCAAGAAATCCATTTAGAAAAGCCGTTTTGACATCCATTTTCCAAATCTCGTAGTCATGATACGCAGCTATAGAAAGCAAAATCCGGATAGACTTAAGCATTGCTACCGGTGAAAAAGTTTCATCGTAGTCGACGCCAGGTCGCTGCGTGTAACCTTTTGCTACCAGCCGGGCCTTGTAAGTTTCAACCTTACCGTCAGGCCCGCGCTTCCTCTTGTAAACCCATTTACAACCGATAGGAGCAATTCCTTCGGGAAGCGGAATCAAGTCCCAAACTTGATTTTCATGCATTGAGTCAATCTCGGATTTCATGGCACTTTGCCATTTCACGGAGTCGATGTCCAACATCGATTCTCTATAGGTGAAAGGATCTGTCTCTTCAACTAAGAGAACATCCAGACTCTTTTCTTGTATCAAATACAAGCGTTCAGGAGGTCTAGATACCCTTTCCGACCTACGGAGTGTGTGTGTTAAAGGTCCTTCATCTACTTGAACTTCAGGTTCCTCCATAGGTTCGTTGTTTTCAGGTTGGACTTCATCAAGCTCAACCTGTCTATGATTACCACCTTCTGACAAAAATTCTACTTCTAGAAATTTTGCGAAGCGAGCTACGAACACATTTCGATGCTCGGTATCATAGAACAGATATCCCCTCGTATTCGAAGGATATCCGACAAACCTAAACTTTTGCCCTCGAGGCGAAAACTTATCTTGCTGAGTCACCCTGACATAGGCAGGACAACCCCAAACCTTAATATAATTAAGATTTGGTCTCCTACCGAACCATATCTGATACGGTGTCGTAGGAACAGCCTTTGAAGGAATCTTATTCAAAATATGTGCGGCTGTTAAGAGAGAGTAGCCCCATAGATAATAGGGCAAATCTGTGAAACTCAACATCGATCGGACCATATCCAATAAAGTCCGATTTCTCATTTCAGATACACCATTGTGCTGTGGTGTACCTGGAGGAGTATATTGAGCGAGAATCCCATTCTCCTTCATATAATCCATGAACTCACCACTCATATATTCGCCGCCTCGATCTGATCGAAGGCATTTAATATATTTACCAGTTTGTTTTTCTATTTCATTTCGGAACTCTTTGAACTTTTCAAAAGTTTCCGATTTATGTCGCATCAAATACACATAACCGTACCGTGACAAATCATCGGTAAAGGTAACGAAGTACGAATAACCACTGTAGCAGTTTGACTTAGTGGACCACATACATCAGAATGTACGAGTTCCAGTAAGTTAGTGGCGCGGTGTCCAACACCAGAAAATGGGGCTTTGGTCATCTTACCCTGAATACAGGATTCACAAGTTGGATAGGATTCAATGGTAAGATCTGATATCAAACCATTCCTAACCAATTGGGTAAGGCGTTTAACGCCAATGTGACCAAGTCTCATATGCCAAAGTTCAGTATTATTAATTACAGGTAAACTACGTTTATTAACTCCAGTATTTAATATATCTTTTGAAGTTTGCAATGTATAATGACCATGCTGGTTTGGACAACTAAGGATCTGAATATTATTTTTATCATATAAATACAAAGAACTATTCTTAATATTAATACAAAAGCCTTCTGTATCCAATACAAAAAGTGATATAATATTAGCGACACATCCCGGTACAAAATGACAGTCATATAACAAAAGTGTCCCATTCGGCAATGAGATCTCGCATACTCCCACTGCAACTGCATCCAAAGAGTCTCCACTCCTGAATCGCAACTGCATCTCTCCAGGCTTCAGTTTCCTACTTTCCTTCAGCACCTACAACGAATTGCAAATGTGAATGGGACAAGCAGAATCTAAAATCCAGCTGGATGTAACGGCTTCACAAGCCAAAGATAAATCAATAACTGGAAAAATAAAAGTACATGATGTAGAAGCTCTGTCTCTCCTCACTTGGGCAATGTAATCAGGACAGTTCCTTTTCCAGTGCCCGGTTTTGCCGCGCAGTGATGGCATTTGTCTTCAGAAGCCCTTTTGGGCTTTCCAATCTTCGCCTGTTGTTGAGGACAAAAGCCTTCTTCTTCTTCTTGCCTTTCTTATTCTTTCCCTTGGACCATCCTTGGGAAGAAGCCGAAAGAGAAGTAGTTTTAGGAGGGCGAGTCGGTACTCCATTCTTAAGGTCCTCTTCTGCCGTGAGCAACATCCTATGTAGCTCCTGGTAGGTACAGACAGTCCCATGCATGTTGAAGTACATCACAAACTGGCGAAACGAAACTGGTAGTGAACCAAGAATGACACTCCTACCGAGAATGTCATTCAAGATGAGATTATGTTGCCTCAATTGATCGATCAAATCGATCATCTGAAGAACATGTGGGCTAACACTCTGCCCCTCATCCAGACGCGCATGGAACAGTTCCATGGCGACTTTGTGAACAATCACTTGTTCTTGGTTCTCAAACGATTGTCTCAATCGCGTCATCATACTATAGGAATCTAGCATACCATAGTACTGTTGCTTGAGTTTCGGAGAGAGTGAACTAAGGATGTATGATTTAACCCTTAAATCATCATCTTTCCAAGTTTCAAAAACTTGGCGTTCCTCCTCCGAAGCATCCGCACCCACTGCAAGGGGCAACGGATCCTCAAGAACATAACCCAGTTTTTCGGAATCGAAGACAATCCTCAAGTCCAATTCCCAGTCTGCAAAGTTCTCAGCGCCTTTCAGTTTGTTCGCATCAAGCATACGCGCAAACTGATTTGTGGATTGTGCCGCCATCGCCAATCTATCATATAGATCACGAAAAACGGTTAGCAGAAATTAAGCAGTTTCATATAATATCAAAAGCATAAACTAGATCATGGAATTTTAATCTAATATGCCCCTCCAACTAAATCATGCAATACTGTAATCCCAAAACAGAATACAAATATTTAATAATTAAATTAAATAATAATAGTGAAAAGTGGATCCCGTGAATATATTTCGGCTCACAGCAGAGGCACGGTCTCGCCTACGTATATTCATCAGGTAGACAACTCATTTGTCGATCATTCACTAATGACTCCTAAGTACCCCGTCCTGGCCGTTTCTCGTTGTCGCTGCGAAGTCAGGCCCACAAGGAGACGTACCAAGGTTAAACTCGTCAATGATAAACTCAAGTTACTTACGTAATCCTGACAGCTAGGGCACGTTCAGAATTCCGCTTTTACTTGAATTTATCTAGTATCTGATATACATCCGGTATAAATAAATATTTATCGGCTACATCCTCACAGCAGAGGCACGGTCTCGGATGTAGTCACAAAGAAGTATTCATAATCCGTATTGACAAGACGGACCATATAACATGCATCAAATACATAATTACATTCAAACCTTATTAATCAGGGATTTTCCGTTAAGTGTCATACACCCTAAATCTAATCAAATTAGATTACAATAAGCATGCATAAAGTCAAGAAAACATGATTAAACATTGATTCAATGATGGCTAATCATTTTTGGTGGCCTAGAATCAGACTCGCTCTGATACCATTTTGTAAGGGGTTTTTAGGGGGTGAATCTGGTAACGCAGCGGAAACGGTATTTCAAAACTTTTTCAAAATACCGAGTAGATTATTCAATATCTAATATGAATAATCTATTCGGATTTCACCTAAACCCAAAATGAATTACACCACTAAAGGCCCTTTGTCCGACCACATTAGGTCCGACCACATTAGTGCCGACCACATTAGTGCCGACCACATTAGTGCCGACCATATGGGTAGCGACCACATTAGGTCCGACCAGACGAGGTCCGACCACATAAGTGCCGACCGCATTAAGTCAGACCAGACGAGGTCCGACCACATAAGTGCCGACTACATTAAGTCAGACCAGACGAGGTCCGACCACATTAGGTCCGACCAGACGAGGTCCGACCACATAAGTGCCGACCACATTAGGTCCGACCAGACGATGTCCGACCACATAAGTGCCGACCACATTAGGTCCGACCAGACGAGGTCCGACCACATAAGTGCCGACCACAGTCAAACAGAAGAGTATTTTACATGCATCATATACAAATCCAAATACTCAACATAAATGAAAAGCCAAAAGGTGGTACAAGGTCAGAAACTTGAAACCAACACTTAAATCAAGTTTCTAAAACACCATTTTATAGTCTCACCATAATGAAATAACTATAGAACAATTCTAGGTTATGTAAGAGTGGGTCAATAACTCTAGAATGGCAACTAATTTCTTAAACCATCAATAGAATGCTTATTAACTCATTAGTAACATTCTATGATCTTTATACATGCTCAACCCTTTCCAAAAACTTCCATTCTCCAAAAATACATAGAATAAAGAATATAAAAACATAAGAACATCACAAGATGAAGACCACAACAGAAGGAACATTTTTCTCTCTAATGGCAAGTTGGAAATACTTACTAAATTCCAAGCTTTTCCTTGTTTTTGCTTTTCTTTCTCTCAAGCTTCTATGTCTTCTTTCAATGGAGTTTTAGGTAAAGTGTGAAAGGTTATTAAACCCTAAATGAAACAAAACAATATATACTTGCTCACATTTTGCCTTGGCCGAAAATTGCCTAAGGAAATTAACAAGAAATTGTTTTAATTTCATTTGAATTTCAACTTGCAACTTGATTAAATGATCATTACAATTTAATGATAAATTCAACCTAAGTCAACAATTTCAACTTAGCCATTTAAAACAAATATCATAACTTTAAAATATCTATACTTTAATTAATTTAATCATTTAACAATTAAATAATCAATTAATTAATTAAATACAATACATTAAGTATATGTATAATATTCACATTAAATATTAAATACATATATTCATTTATGATATTAGTCAAAAAACTCATTTTGACAATTAATTAATGTGTATTTGAATTAATCAAGTATTAAAGACAAATACACAAAAATTAAGGAAATGACTATCGGGTCCCATCACATGTATTTTGCGTTTAACCTTTAAAAGACTTTATAAATAATCAATATTATTTATATAAGAGTTGCCTTAGTGCTCTACGAGTATATTTCATTAGTGAGACTCTCTAGATTCAGGCATATCAGTCACAAAATCCAATTTTGTGTCCATAATTTATCCACCCGTAAATTATGACGATCACGAATATTCTTGCTGAATCATACAGGTCGAGGTCATGGCAAATGTATAATTCCTCCGTCACAGGTATCCGGATAAATCCCAGAGATATAGATGTAAACGTCAAATCTCTATAAGGATTATCCAGTCGACTATTCTATTAGCAATCTCAAAAGAATGTTTAGAACTAGCTTCTAAACTTTACCACGGGCCCATGGTTTTATCTGATTGCTAATCATATGGACTACCTATGCTCTGATACACAGAACTGACGGATCCTATCTTGATACACATAGGACACCCTGAGGATCTATCTACACCCAACGAACATGCGGAGGTCTGATCTAAATAGATCGGTGACGTGACTGTCGTCTAAGTGTAGAAGATGTCTCATGTGCCCACAATGGCATCTCAAGTCTAAGAATCACAAGTGCTACTCAACCCAAGAAGATTCTTATTGACGCTGGTGTACCATCCATTAAGAATCTTCGGTGAGTCGTTCAGTGTTTATCCGCTATAAACACCTACACGTCTATACTAGTCTCCAAGACTTATGGTTCATTGAGAAACCATTGGAATCATATATTCCAGTATACGACATGTACCGGTCTCAACGGGTTTACTATACTGACCAAGTAGTGTAAACCTTGACCAAGAACTGTCTGAGAATGACAACGTCATGATACTTCTCAATGTCCGTTGCGACGCTTTTGCAATTGTATCATGACTAATCATTCTAGGGTCATTACGTCTTTACCATATAGAAAGATAGATTATATTATAGAAACTGCATATATTATTCATAATAATAATGTTTTACAGAAGTATTTAACAGAAATACAACCGGGAATTGGCGCTCTGAGCACCAACCCCAACATTAAGATCCTGACAAAATGCCTTAAAACCTTCATTACTCTGCATTTTGGTCTGAGACCGGCATACCGGTCCCTTACCGGTATCTATACCGGTGAGATGCTCTGTTATGCATGCTCACTGGAACCAGCATGGACCTTACCGGTCACCATACCGGTGAGCCCATTGGCTAGTTCCCATACTGGAACCGGCAAGCCCTAAACTGGTCTTCATACCGGTGACCTTTCCGGCCAAGCTCATCATTGTGCAAACTTACTGGAACCAGCACGGACCATACCGGTCCTTATACCGGTTACCATACCGGTCTAACGACTAGTTTCTCTCAACGGTAATATATCTGTTAGAGAGCAGCATACCGGTCCCATACCGGTTTCCATACCGGTCTCAGCAGTGACTGCAGGGACATATTTCATTTTCTATATAAATGAGTCCCAAATTCGTTTTTGATTCTTCTATGAACCTTCTTATCATTTATTAGAAAGCAAAAACAATAGTGTTTCAAAAACCTTCATATTCATAAACACTCATACATCAAGCTCACACACACTACACCTTCTACACATTTAGTAGTGAGCTTTGAACACTTGAGTTTACATCTCACACAATCTTCATTATATTTGTGAGTGCTCAAGTGTGTGTTAAATCTTCTTTATACAAAACAGTTGTGATTTGTGAAATCCCATTAGTTTGGGTAGTTGTAAAGGTTGTGAGTGCACCTACGAACAAAACTCAAAAGAGTAAAAGGTTTGGAGTGCGCCTTTGCGGAAAACTTTTGGCTGCGGGTGAACCACGGAAACTCGATTTTAGTGGAAATCTTCAAGCGATGCTTGGGGGAGTGGACATAGGCACGTTTGGCCGAACCACTATAAATCGCGGTGTCATATTTCTATTTCCCTTAACTTTCACATATTTGCAAGTTTATTTACATTTATATTATCGGTTAGAAAACTTGCATATATGTTATTATTTACAATAGAGAAAATTAACCTAAGAGCCTATTTGGTAATAAGAGCTTAAAATCGGTAAAGATTTTATAATTCCGCATTTATAGCGATAACCCAATTCACCCCCCTCTTGGGTAAGAGATTGCTTGTCGCTATTGCTTGTAGGTAATTTCAGTTGGTATCAGAGCGAGATATTCTCTACAAGATTTAACCGTCCGAGAATAGATCATGGCTTCTACAAGCAACTCATCAAATCTTGCCGATGGATTTTCAACGACTAGACCTCCGTTTTACACCGGAACGGACTACAATTATTGGAAAATGAGAATGTTGAATTATCTCCTTGCCGTTGATCCGCAATCCTTTTTGGTGATTACACGGGGTGCGAAAGTACCAATGAAGAATGATTGCAATGGGGTTGATATTCCAAAACCGAGCTTAGAATGAGATAGTGAGAATGTAAAACTAGCCTCACAAAATGCTAAGGCACTCAACCAACTCCTATGTGCCATTGATCGGGATCAAGTAAGCAAGTTTCCGGAATGTGGAAATGCATATGATTTATGGAAGTTTTTGGAAATGGTCAATGAGGGCACAAGCCAAGTGAATGAATCGAAGATCAACCGGTTCATGTGCGAATTGGACAATTTCAAGATGGAATCCGGGGAAGAAATTGATCACATGATTTCAAGGTTTACGGTCATCATCAATCATTTAGGAGCCTTGGGAAAAGTCATCGGGACATCGGATCAAGTGAAGAAAATTTTGAGATCACTCCCGAAATAATTTAGAAGCTATACCTCCTCCATTAGAGAAGCAAACGACATAAACACATTAAAGATGGATGATTTGGTCGGAAAATTACTTGAGTATGAAATGGAGATCAAGATGGATAAAAAAGAGGAAGATGAGAAAAAGACAAGAAAGTCATTGGCCTTAAAAGCGAGAAAAAGAGGCGACTCAAGCTCAAGTGAAGAAGAGGATAGTGATGATGAGTTGGCAATCATCACCAAGAAAGTAAAGGAGCTCCTCAAATCGACAAAGCTCAAAGGAAAATCAAAGGAGGATGAAAAGAAAGAAGAAAAATGGCTGCGGAAGAACAAGAAAATTGTATGTTATGGATGCAACAAACCGGGTCATATAGCCACCGATTGCCCATTGAGAATAATGAAAGGAAAATCAAAGAAAAAGGCAATTAAAGCTAATTCAACTTGGAGTGATAGCGATTCAAGCTCATCCGAGGAGGAAGAGGTAGAAGTCAAAGATAAATTAGCATTCATGGCTATCACGGATGAGAACTTCCATTTTGAAAGCGAATAAGAAGAGGTACACAATTCTCAAGACTATAATGATCTACTTAATGCTTTTAATGGTTTAAAAAAATTGTGTGATGTGCTTAAAAAGAAATTAAAATTGGTCAAAAATGAGCATGCTACACTTAAAATTGAACATGCAACTAGTTTGGATAAAATTCATGTTTTAGATAATGATATGATATGCTTAAAGGCTAAACATGAAAAAGAAATTGCATGCTTAAATGATGAAAATGCAGTTTTAAAATTGAAAAAGCTAGAACTTGAAAATGTCATATCTAATATGCCATCTAGCTCTGAAACATGCGATTGCGAATCTATTTTGAATGAAAATGTGTTATTAAACACAAAAGTTATAGATTTGCAAAACATAATTAGAAAATTCACATTGGGACATAAAAACTTTAATATGCTTATTGGATCCCAAAAATGTGCATTTAAAAGAGAAGGATTAGGATATAGGCCTTACATTAAACGAAAATTTTTGAAGAATTATTTTGTTAAGGCATCCGATTCTCATGCTAAGAATGTTAAAAATGAAAATATCACATGTCATGCATGTAATGAAAATGGACATAAAATTTTTGAATTTATGAACAAGAATGCAATTAAAAATGCATGGATTCCTCAAGGAATCAAAACTAACCCCAATGGACCCAAGAAAGTTTGGGTACCAAAGTGCAATTGATAAATTTGTAGGAGGAGCTTTGGGAATGGATCTTTAAAGAGAATTGCAAAATTGATCCCAAAAGCTCAAAAAGATGAGGAATCGCAACGGTAAAGGTAAAATCCGTATTCACGGAAACATGGTACCGTTTCCTCTTTGTGTATGTATGCATATTTTAATTGGTTAATATTTTTTTAAGCATACAAAGTGATTAGGAAATGTATTTAACTTCTATTGGTATCAATTGTTCATTTGATATCATTAAATGCCTTAATCATAAAGTTAAACCCCTTTCCATATCAATTGGTATCACATTGTATTTATTGAGTTAAATTACATGTATGTGATCATTTGATTGATTTTGCATTAAAAATGCTTTTTCCATGTAACATATTGGAATGAAAATGAAATGCATGTATATTGATATAAGTTTCCATTGATATTAAAACCATGGATTTTGATTGTTTATTAATTGTAAGATACTTATAAGAAGACAATCATTAAAAGCATTGAATTGAATTCATTGATTTTAGTTGGTATCATGATATGTAATGACTTATTTTATTTGATATCAAATTGGGAGAAATCATACTTAAGATGATATTAATTTCAAATGGTATTCATTGGAATCTAACTTTTGAAAATTGCATTATACATGATTTTTAAATCTTATGGCAAAAAGGGGGAAATGCCAAATGTGCATATTTTTAAATTTTTTTTTGGTATCATTATTTAATGCACATATCTATTTGATATCTCATTTAAATTAAAATTTTTCTTCTCCACTTTTTGATCATGTCAAAGAGGGAGAAATCATTAGAATGAGATTAAAACTTGTTTAACACTCACCATTGGTTTAAGGGGGAGTAATAGTATTAATGTGTTTGTCAAGTTTTGATAGAACTTTATTAAAGACAATCACACATTGAGGTGTAGCTTATGTTGAGGGGGAGCAAAATTGTCAAATTTGGACTCCGAGAAGTTCACGAGTATCAACAAGTTTTAAGGGGTTGCCATCATCAAAAAAGGGGGAGATTGTTGGCGACTTGGTCGTATAAATGGAATTTGATGACGTCAACATGAAAGAAGACTTCGAAGTACAAACACGAAGCAATACAAAAAGTTCGAAGCATATGGGGTGAAGAGCGAGAATGTGAGGACTTGCGGCAAAAATGAAGATATATTGCGAAGTCTTAGCTTAGGATTTAATTGTAATGTGAATTGTAATATTCAAGTGCCTAAGCTCATAGGGATCATGCACATTCACTTAGATGCATTAGGATCATGACAAAATGCCTTAAAACCTTCATTACTTTGCATTTTGGTCTGAGACCGGCATACCGGTCCCTTACCGGTATCCATACCGGTGTTATGCTCTGTTATGCATGCTCACTGGAACCAGCATGGACCTTACCGGTCACCATACCGGTGAGCCCAACGGCTAGTTCCCTTACTGGAACCTGCAAGCTCTAAACCGGTCTTCATACCGGTGACCTTTTCCGCTAAGCTCATCATTGTGCAAACTTACTGGAACCAGCACGGACCATACCGGTCTTCATACCGGTTACCATACCGGTCTAACGACTAGTTTCTCTCAACGGTAATAAATCCGTTGGAGACCGGCATACCGGTCCCATACCGGTTTCCATACCGGTCTCAGCAGTGACTGCAGAGACATATTTCATTTTCTATAAATGAGTCCCAAATTCGTTTTTGATTCTTCTATGAACCTTCTTATCATTTATTTGAAAGCAAAAACAAGAATGTTTCAAAAACCTTCATATTCATAAACACTCATACATCAAGCTCACACACACTACACCTTCTACACATTTAGTAGTGAGCTTAGAACACTTGAGTTTACATCTCACACAATCTTCATTATATTTGTGAGTGCTCAAGTGTGTGTTAAATCTTCTTTATACAAAACACTTGTGATTTGTGAAATCCCATTAGTTTGGGTAGTTGTAAAGGTTGTGAGTGACCTACGAACAAAACTCAAAAGTGTAAAAGGTTCGGAGTGCGCCTTTGCGGAAAACTCTTGGTTGCGGGTGAACCACGGAAACTCGATTTTAGTGGAAATCTTCAAGCGAGGCTTGGGGTAGTGGACGTAGGCACGTTTGGCCAAACCACTATAAATCGCGGTGTCGTATTTCTCTTTCCCTTAACTTTTACTTATTTGCAAGTTTATTTACATTTATATTATCGTTAGAAAACTTACATTATGTTATTATTTACAATAGAGAAAATTAACCTAAGAGCCTATTTGGTAATAAGAGCTTAAAATCGGTAAAGATTTTATAATTCTGCATTTATAGCGATAACCCAATTCACCCCCCTCTTGGGTAAGAGATTGCTTGTCGCTATTGCTTGTAGGTAATTTCAGTTGGTATCAGAGCGAGGTATTCTCTACAAGACTTAACCGTCCGAGAATAGATCATGGCTTCTACAAGCAACTCATCAAATCTTGCCGAGGGATTTTCAACGATTAGACCTCCGTTTTACACCGGAACGGACTACAATTATTGGAAAATGAGGATGTTGAATTATCTCCTTGCCGTTGATCCGCAATCCTATTTGGTGATTACACGGGGTGAGAAAGTACCAATGAAGAAGGATTGCAATGGGGTTGATATTCCAAAACCGAGCTTAGAATGAGATAGTGAGAATGTAAAACTAGCCTCACAAAATGCTAAAGCACTCAACCAACTCCTATTGCCATTGATCGGGATCAAGTAAGCAAGCTTCCGGAATGTGGAAATGCATATGATTTATGGAAGTCTTTGGAAATGGTCAATGAGGGCACAAGCCAAGTGAAGGAATCGAAGATCAATCGGTTCATGTGAGAATTGGACAATTTCAAGATGGAATCCGGGGAAGAAATTGATCATATGATTTCAAGGTTTACGGTCATCATCAATCATTTGGGAGCCTTGGGAAAAGTCATCGAGACATCGGATCAAGTGAAGAAAATTTTGAGATCACTCCCGAAATATTTTAGAAGCTATACCTCCTCCATTAGAGAAGCAAACGACATAAACACATTAAAGATGGATGATTTGGTCGGCAAATTGCTTGAGTATTAAATAGAGATCAAGATGGATAAAAAAGAGGAAGATCAGAAAAAGACAAGAAAGTCATTGGCCTTAAAAGCGAGAAAAAGAGGCGACTCAAGCTCAAGTGAAGAAGAGGATAGTGATGATGAGTTGGCAATCATCACCAAGAAAGTAAAGGAGCTCCTCAAATCCACAAAGCTCAAAGGAAAATCAAAGGAGGATGAAAAGAAAGAAGAAAAATGGCTGCGGAAGAACAACAAGAAAATTGTATGTTATGGATGCAACAAACCGGGTCATATAGCCACCGATTGCCCATTGAGAATAATGAAAGGAAAATCAAAGAAAAAGGCAATTAAAGCTAATTCAACTTGGAGTGATAGCGATTCAAGCTCATCCGAGGAGGAAGAGGTAGAAGTCAAAGATATATCAATAGATTTCATGACTATCACGGATGAGGACTTTCATTTTGAAAGCGAATAAGAAGAGGTACACAATTCTCAAGACTATAATGATCTACTTAATGCTTTTAATGGTTTAAAAGAATTGTGTGATGTGCTTAAAAAGAAATTAAAATTGGTCAAAAATGAGCATGCTACACTTAAAATTGAACATGCAACTAGTTTGGATAAAATTCATGTTTTAGACAATGATATGACATGCTTAAAGGCTAAACATGAAAAAGAAATTGCATGTTTAAATGATGAAAATGCATGTTTAAAATTGAAAAAGCTAGAACTTGAAAATTCCATATCTAATATGCCATCTAGCTCTGAACATGCGATTGTGAATCTATTTTGAATGAAAATGTGTTATTAAACACAAAAGTTATAGATTTGCAAAACATAATTAGAAAATTCACATTGGGACATAAAAACTTTAATATGCTTATTGGATCCCAAAAATATGCATTTAAAATAGAAGGATTAGGACATATGCCTTACATTAAACGAAAATTTTTGAAGAATTATTTTGTTAAGGCATCTGATTCTTATGCTAAGAATGTTAAAAATGAAAATGTCACATGTCATGCATGTAATGAAAATGTACATAAAATTTTTGAATGCATGAACAAGAATGCAATTAAAAATGCATGGATTCCTCAAGGAATCAAAACTAACCCCAATGGACCCAAGAAAGTTTGGGTACCAAAGTGCAAGTAATAAATTTGTAGGGGGAGCTTTGGGAATGAATCTTTAGAGAGAATTGAAAAATTGATCCCAAAAGCTCAAAAAGATGAGGAATCGCAACGGTAAAGGTAAAATCCGTATTCACGGAAACATTGGTGCCGTTTCCTCTTTGTGTATGTATGCATATTTTAAATTGGTTAATATTTTTTTAAGCATACAAAGTGATTAGACAATGTATTTAACTTCATATTGGTATCAATTGTTCATTTGATATCATTAAATGCCTTAATCATAAAGTTAAACCCATTTCCATATCAATTGGTATCACATTGTATTTATTGAGTTAAATTACATGTATGTGATCATTTGATTGATTTTGCATTAAAAATGCTTTTGCCATGTAACATATTGGATGAAAATGAAATGCATGTATATTGATATAAGTTTCCATTGATAATGAAAAACATGGATTTTGATTGTTTATTAATTGGTAAGATACTTATAAGAAGACAATCATTAAAATGCATTGAATTGAATTCATTGATTTTAGTTGGTATCATGATATGTAATGACTTTTTTATTTGATATCAAATTTGGGAGAAATCATGCTTAAGATGATATTATATTTCAAATGGTATTCATTGGAATCTAACTTTTGAAAATTGCATTATACATGATTTTTAAATCTTATGGCAAAAATGGGGAAATGCCAAATGTGCATATTTGTAAAAAAAATTTTGGTATCATTATTTAATGCACATATCTATTTGATATCTCATTTAAATTAAAATTTTTCTTCTCCACTTTTTGATTATGTCAAAGAGGGAGAAATCATTAGAATGAGATTAAAACTTGTTTTAACCCTCACCCTTGGTTTAAAGGGGAGTAATAGTATTAATGTGTTTGTCAAGTTTTGATAGAACTTAAATAAAGACAATCACACATTGAGGGGGAGCAAAATTGTCAAATTTGGACTCCGAGAAGCTAACGAGTATCAACAAGTTTTAAGGGGTTGCTTTCATCAAAAATGGGGAGATTGTTGGCGACTTGGTCGCATAAATGGATTTTGATGACATCAACGCGAAAGAAGACTTCGACGTACAAACACGAAGCAATACAAAAACTATCGAAACATATGGGGTGAAGAGCGAGAATGTGAAGACTTGCGGCAAAAACGAAGTTATATTACGAAAGTCTTAGCTTAGGATTTAAATTGTAATGTGAATTGTAATACTCAAGTGCCTAAGCTCATATGGATCATGCACATTCACTTAGATGCATTAGGATCATGACAAAATGCCTTAAAACCTTCATTACTCTGCATTTTGGTCTGAGACCGGCATACCGGTCCCTTACGGGTATCCATACCGGTGAGATGCTCTGTTATGCATGCTCACTGGAACCAGCATGGACCTTACCGGTCACCATACCGGTGAGCCCAACGGCTAGTTCCCTTACTGGAACCGGCAAGCCCTAAACCGGTCTTCATACCGGTGACCTTTCCAGCCAAGCTCTTCATTTTGCAAACTTACTGGAACCGGCACGGACCATACCGGTCCTCATATCGGTTACCATACCGGTCTAACGACTAGTTTCTCTCAACGGTAATATATCCGTTGGAGACCGGCATACCGGTCCCATACCGGTTTCCATACCGGTCCCATACCGGTTTCCATACCGGTCTCAGCAGTGACTGCAGGGACAGATTTCATTTTCTATATAAATGAGTCCCAAATTCATTTTTGATTCTTCTATGAACCTTCTTATCATTTATTAGAAAGCAAAAACAAGAGTGTTTCAAAAACCTTCATATTCATAAACACTCATACATCAAGCTCACACACACTACACCTTCTGCACATTTAGTAGTGAGCTTAGAACACTTGAGTTTGCATCTCACACAATTTTCATTATATTTGTGAGTGCTCAAATGTGTGTTAAATCTTCTTTATACAAAACACTTGTGATTTGTGAAATCCCATTAGTTTGGGTAGTTGTAAAGGTTGTGAGTGCACCTACGAACAAAACTCAAAAGTGTAAAAGGTTCGGAGTGCGTCTTTGCGGAAAACTCTTGGTTGCGGGTGAACCACATAAACTCAATTTTATGGGAAATCTTCAAGTGAGGCTTGGGGGAGTGGACGTAGGCACGTTTGGCCGAACCACTATAAATCGCGGTGTCGTATTTCTTTTTCCCTTAACTTTTACTTATTTGCAAGTTTATTTACATTTATATTATCGGTTAGAAAACTTGCATATAAGTTATTATTTACAATAGAGAAAATTAACATAAGAGCCTATTTGGTAATAAGAGCTTAAAATCGGCAAATATTTTATAATTCCGCATTTATAGCGATAACCTAATTCACCCTCTCTTGGGTATAGAGATTGCTTGTCGCTATTGCTTGTAGTAATTTCAACTACTGCATTCCGATTATGATTCCTATAGTTAAGTAAATAACTTATTTTGATTCCGATTTACCATTCTCCATTCTGATTCAATCTCATTCTGATTACGAGTACATAAACGCACCATGAGATTCAAACACTAAACTATAAAATAATAAGAAGATAGAAGGTGCATTATAAGGTTGGCCAAAAAATTGTCCAATAAAAGTTTCAGTCGAAATTCAATAAGAGATTCGAGATAATTATTTTTATCGAATTTTATTCTAAAAAATCATGAATCTCGAATAATTCAATATATAATTTAGGATGATTTTTCATTCTAATTTAAGAAATTGATCAGAATTAAGAATAATTTCATTTCTCGAATCATAAACAAAATATAAGAGGATGAGAACGAGTGTCCCAATTGCCATCATCACCAGGGCAGTATCTCTATTCTAACATTATTCGATTGGTTGCAACAATTACACATCGAGATACTCAAACGATGATGTCAATATTAGACAAACCAAAACGACACCGTATAGGCCACGTCAGCCCGCAAATATCCGTTAAATGAAACCAACTAACCAACAAACAAGCATTCATTTCTCTCGAAACCATCCAACAAACAAAGCATCATTCCTCTCCACTCCTCTCCTTCCACAGTCCTATCTATCCTCAAACATCAACAACACTATCTCTGTGTAAATGGACATTAACATCTTCTCTCCCCAAAATCTCAAACCCTATCTCTAACCACGTGCACGCCACCACCGCTCACGTGGATCAATCCGTCGAGTCTCCAGTCGATCCGTCGACAATTCCTCAGGCCTCAAAGTCCTACTCGACGGAATGCAAGAAACTCGGCCTTCTTCACACTCGCTCTCCTCAATTTCTCGTCAAAGCTTCTTTCAGTCCCCCTCCAAATTCCGTTCTTATCGCTGTCGTTGTTGCTCTAGCCACGTTTACAGCCGTTTCTTTTGCTTACTTAAATCACTTTCTCAAGAATCGTAATAAGAGTTCCAGACAAGTAAGTTCAAATTTTACTCTATTTTTCACATTTTTGGTTTTTGTTCGATAGGGGCTATAATGAAGAAATTATATACTCGAGTAGGCTAAACCATAAAATCGGTAAATCTTCTAGGCCAATGACAAGATCCGTAGTGGAGAAATTTTATACTTGAGTAGTTTTGTAACATAAAATCTTTAAAATATGAGGGAGCTGAGCGTAAATATCAATAGAAAATTGGTAAACTGAATTCAGTCCCTTATTTTTTCAGCATAGTTCCTCTCTGTTTCCAAGTATAAGTAAACATCCATTTTATATGACATGCTACAATTGTTTACAAGATGTGAAAAATGCTTGGTTTTTGTTTTTGCTGCTAATTTATTTTCATCTTTCAGGAGTTCATTACATATTGTTGTTGTTTAGATAGAATTCAATTTATGCCAGAAGACAATTTCTAAGATTATGCCAGCTGTTTAGGTGTCAGGTTCCGAAAATCATGCATCGCGTCAACTAAGCAATGATACTGTGGATGGCAACATTGAAAATCAAATTGTGGATCCTGGGGACCTTTCTCTGAGAAGTTCTTCTGGAGGAAATGAAAATTTGATGGAGATAAAGAGTAATCAAGTTTCTGAGGAAAGAACTGCACAGGAAACTGCTTTGGTGCTTGATGGTCCTCAATTGACGGAAACATCCATATCGATTAGTGCTGATTCTTTTGTTTCCCCGCAACAAGAATGTCCACCTTTCATGCTCTCTGATTCAGGTATTGTACAACCGCTTATTTTTGCCACTGAAATGTCTGAACTTCAGTTGGGAAAAGAGCAAAAAGAAACCAAATCAGTCATTGAGCCTGGAGCAATAGTAAATGTCAAGTCTTGTGATTCGTCGATTCTTGAAAATGATGCTCATGCTGAAGTGAGCGAGCTTACAATCAATGGTGTCTTAACGGAATCTGTCAGAGAAGAGCAATATGCATATCTTGGAGCAAATCAATCAGTGCTAAAGTCCCCTGCAAACTTGGAAGTTGTGAAAGCTATATCTTCTCATGCCTCCCCTCTGAATAGCTTTAGCCTTTTCTCGCTGAAGAGGGATTCAGAACACAAGGGGGCAGATTTATCAATGCAGGAAGCTCTTCAAACTGCAGGTTGTTTTTTAAAAGAATTTTTAATAGTATGATGTAATATAGATGAGTGTTATAGTTTAAAATTAATATTTTTATCTGCTTTACTTTTGCATATATTACAGCAGGCTGTCCCCTTGTACTGACATTATTTTAAGGGTATCTTTCTATTCAGAGCATGTTGAAGGAAAAATACTTCTTGCATGTCACAAAGAAGGGCCTTCCCACAAAAGTAAAGTCACAAGAAGAGGCAGGAGCTTATCCAGAAACAAGGAAAGAACACATCTGGTGCAGGTTGACAGCAAAAATATACTCCAGTTTCCCTATCTGAATGGGAAGCAAGCTAATGACGCAGATGATGTTTCAGAGCAATTCCGTTCTTACAATCGCTTAATAAGAAATGGGAGGTAATTCTCATAATTTACATTTATGTTGTGAAATATTTCTTATTTGTCTTCTTGTCTCCCGGTCTCCTTGACAATACTCCACGAGATAACTGCAACTGAATCAAACTTTTCATTTTAACTAAAGAATCAATGAACCAATTTTTTCTGTGACGGCACAGTAATAAACCAATGTTCTAAAACGCGCTAGGCGCTAGTCGGGCGGCGACCCCGCAAAAAAAAAAAAAAAGTGCCGATACACGGCCGATTAACGATCGTGTATCGGCGCCTACGCGGACAAGTGGCGGTGGAATTGGCGCCTAGGCGCCGATTTCACGCCAACCACTCAGCCGCGCGATTACCACCACCGATCTGGTGGTAATCGCCGCGGCAGGGGCACGCGGCGCATTTTAGATCACTGTAATAAACTTTTATACATGTTCATATACTTCTAAAATGTCATTAGCTTATGGTTGATTGATTTATTAGGTTAACTGATTGCTTAGATTTGTTGGAAGATATGGAAAGAAAGGGTTTGTTGGATATGAATCAGGTAGGCTTTTGTCCATTTTCCCTTTTTGTTCTTGTGCATTTACTTATATAGGTCATCATAGTTAATTTAGAAACTTCGTTCATTTCAGGTTTATCATGCTAGGTTTTTTAATGTTTGCAAAAGTCAAAAGGCTATTAAAGAAGCTTTTCGTTTCTTCAAGCTGGTCCCAAACCCAACCTTGAGTACTTTTAACATGCTGATGTCTGTGTGTGCAAGTTCTAAAGATTCAGAGGGTGAGTCCAAGTGTTTTTTCTTTATATATGGTGCTCCTGCTTGAGGCTTGCTTGAACCTGTGATTGCTTGGTCTTGATATTCTTTATATTGCTGATGTCTAAATGCACATTTAGGAGCTTTTCAAGTTCTACAACTCGTCCGAGAGGCTGGACTCATAGCTGATTGCAAACTTTACACGACTCTAATAACAACTTGCGCTAAAAGTGGGAAAGTTGATGCAATGTTTGAGGTATGAAACTTTCTTTCCAGTTTCTATAGGGTTAGATTACCTTTATAAAAATAAAGTTATTTGTCTAGTTTTTCCTCTGATTCTACCTTCTTATATCTATGTTACCCTAGTAAAGATGTTGCTAATTGTTATGCGTTTTTGTTATCACTTCTTGTTATGAGCCTCAGCAATTCTGTCATCCTGGCATGTTCGACATGGTTATTTTCATATTAATTAATCTTTTTCTGTTTGAGAAATATTGGTTTGAATCAACATCCTAAATATTGTCTTTGTTATCATCCTTTTACTTTTCTACCAGACCACCTTGCAGTCTAGCTTTGACCTGTTTACTTGGTTTATGTTTGTAGATGTAGCTATTTTAGTAATTTCAACTTAAAGTCAGACACAAAAATGGTGAAAACTCTTTTGTTGATGAATTACAGAAAATAAATACAAATGGTACTTCTCAATCATGGTATATTGAGCCATTTTTCTATTTGATGCTAATTGATGTTGCTTAATATGATACTTCTATATTAAAAGTGCGCTGAAGTAAATTCTTTCCCTAGGTGTTTCATGAGATGGTTAATGCTGGTGTAGAACCAAATGTTCATACGTATGGGGCACTTATTGATGGTTGTGCAAAAGCGGGGCAAGTTGCTAAGGCTTTTGGTGCTTATGGTATTATGAGGTCTAAGGTAAGATTGTGAAATAGATTTATTTTATTCTATGTATTCCTTAATTTTCTTAAATATATTTTTCTGAAAAGTAACTTTGCTCTTGATTAGTATAGCATTGCAATCTCCCATAAATTCTTCGCACTGATAAAATTTTATATGCAGTAGAATGTGAAGCCTGATCGAGTTGTTTTCAATGCGCTTATCACCGCATGTGGTCAATCCGGAGCAGTAGATCGTGCTTTTGATGTGTTGGCAGAAATGAATGCAGAAGTGCATCCTATAGAGCCTGATCACATTACTATTGGTGCACTGATAAAGGCATGTGCAAATGCTGGTCAGGTGTGTATATCGTCTCTTCACCTATTTCTTCGACATCATTTTATAAACTAATAGCAGTTAATGTATTTTTTATAGGTTGATCGAGCACGTGAAGTATACAAGATGATCCACATGTATAACATCAAGGGCACTCCAGAGGTGTACACCATTGCTATCAATTGTTGTAGCCAGACTGGTGATTGGGAGTTTGCATGCAGTGTGTATGATAACATGACAAAGAAAGGAGTGGTCCCTGATGAGGTATCCTTTATTTTTGCTATCATTGCGCCAACTTTACCACCCATCTTTTTTAACATTAAAATTTTCACTTCACGATTCAATGTGATCATTTCCACTTTTGAGATTTGAATCTGTTAACAGTGTTTTAATCATATTAATTTGGTGGCTGATTTTTGATAATATATTTGGGTTGGTGTGATGAGCTAAATGATTACAGTTTAGGGTTCTCTGTTTCATTTATTGCAGTTCTAATTGTTTTGACATGATGGGAAAGCAATCTTTTTATCTAATATTTGGTTTTTGCAATTTTGTTAATATAAATAATGGTTCAATTTCTTATATTAAACATATGGCATTTACTCTTTCTTGTTTTCTTACAGTTGCTTTCCAAAATGTCATTTAGATTCTTCTCAATTTTGCCTCATAAGCAGGTGTTTCTAAGTGCATTGATAGATTTTGCTGGGCATGCTGGGAAGGTGGATGCTGCCTTTGAAATCTTACAGGAAGCAAAAAATCAAGGAATACGTGTTGGAATCATAGCATATAGCTCATTGATGGGAGCTTGTAGCAATGTATGTCTCATCTAGGCAGTTGGTGGTAAATGATGGTTTAAATTATTATGGATGGTTCATTTTAGGTTCATCTGGATGGTTTGATACATATTTCTCTTGATCAATATATTCAAATATGCAATATATCTAGATGTGATTAGAAAAGTTGTGTTGTCACATTTTACCACCTCTTTATTTGTCACATCCTACCACCTCTTTATTGAGATGGATTTGCATAAATAAAATTGTTATGTTACAGATCTATATTTGTAGTTAATTTGTTATGCTACTCAATGATAAAAGGTTCCATTCTTTATTTCAGGCCAAAAACTGGCAGATGGCATTGGAGCTATATGAACATATGAAGTCCATTAAACTGAAACCAACAGTTTCTACAATGAATGCATTGATCACTGCATTGTGTAAGTCTGCATCTTTATCTACACACAGTATAATTAGGAGACAGTTTGCTTTTATAAAATAAAAAGTTTGTGCCGTGATTTATTTTAAAAGTTGCCTGAAGATTTCTATTGATGAAGGGAATATGACAAGCTTCCATGATTCCTTCTCATCCAAGTTTATGAATTATGATGACCATGCAACTGAGTATAAATTGTGATAAAGTACTAATGGAGGAAAATGTGTGATAATGTACCAGTTGTAGCAAGGTCTTGAGAATTGTTTTGTTGAGACTAACTAGCTCTTGTGATTCTTAAGTTTTTATGACAGACTGATTTATATGTTAAGTCACCACTTGACATAAACGCTTAAATTTTTAAGATCCCAAACAATAGTGTAAAACTCTTTATGAACAAGTTTGTCAAGTGGATCAAGTCCTAAACTTCAAAAAAATAGAATTAAATGCCAAAAAAAAAAAGGAATCATGTGGGGGAGATCCAAACACAAGTCCTCTTGGTCAAAATTGGCTCTGTTACAAATTAAGTTATCACTTGACTTTACAGTTTAAAATTTTAGGTAATGGAAAACTCTAATAGAATACAGGGGTAGTAATCTGGAAACATGGTGTTAATATGCTTTTTCTGTCTTTGATTATATGACACCAAAATCTGCATAAGAAATGAACTTGCTCTACAGGTGATGGGGGTCAATTGCCAAAGGCAATGGAAGTTCTATCTGATATGAAAAAATTAGGGTTGCGTCTAAACACCATCACGTACTCGATACTCTTAGTGGCTAGTGAAAGGTAAGTGTGATGGAGTTGAATTATGACAATCTGATTATTGATTTGAGATTTTTGTTTTGCTGATGGACTTAGAACTAATGAGCATTGATTACATGTTGTAGAAAGGACGATGTCGAAGTAGGTCTCATGCTTTTTTCTCAAGCCAAAGAAGATGGTGTTACCCCTAGTCTCATTATGTTTAAATGTATAATTGGTAAGTTTTAAAGGGTTGCTAATTAGTAGTTCTACAATACTCTTCTAAATGTTATGTTTTTATAGTTCTTCTTTCTTGGCTTTGATAACGAACTTTCTTTCTCTGGGTTCCAAGGAAAATGGTTATATATTTTTATGTGCTTAAACCTTTTGATGACTTAAATTTATCTAGCTCTAAATGGCAGTTTGATGATGTTGGATGGTCCTTTTTAATGTGATATCTTTGAAGGAATGTGTTTGCGGAGATATAAGAAGGCTCGAACCCTCGGTGAGCACGTTCTGTCCTTCAACTCAGGAAGGCCACAAATTGAAAATAAATGGTACTATTCTTTATCTCCAGCAAATATTCTGCTAGACACACTTTTTTTATGACAAACAATTGAAAGCAACACACTAATGGATGTATGTATTGCATGTGGGCTTTCATATTTCCAAAAAAAGGCCATTTTGATGCCATATGTACAATGTTCTCTAGGCGGCGTGTTTTCGCTTTAAGGTCGTCGGCCTAGCCCCAAATCATTGGGGCTAGTGCGCCGGAATGGGTGACTTTTCTATCCATTCCGGCGCAATTTCTTCACCAAAATCATTCGTTGACCACTGTTGACCGCCGCCAACTTTTGGGGATTTTTGAAATTAACACTAAATCAGCATCGGTTTTTGGGTCCATTTCAAAGCTTAATTCCTTCCTAATTACATAAATTTTTGAAAATCTCCAATTTTTGAAAAACACTAATTTTCAAAAAACCCTAATTTCTTCAATTGTATTTGTTTTTAATCAAATTGAACCTCTAAAAACCTTACCGATCTCTCAAACAACATTTCCCTAGGATTAATTTATCCAAACGCCACCAAACCTTAACTGTAATTTATGAAATTCTCAATTTTCGAGGAATTTCTTAGGCGCCAGCCGCCAAGCTCTTGCCCGACTAGCGCCTAGCGCATTTTAGAACATTGCGTATCTATATTGATTAAATTAATAGCTATTCTTGTTTATACTTCAATTTCTATAAAAATGATTGCATTGTACAGTAAAACTAATGCTTGCGTATGCCATTTAAATTTTATTTGATTTCCAGAAAAGAAAATTAGTGATTGGGGGGACTAAGTTTTGGACTTGACTATTTTTTCTTTTTTTGTGGTTTTACTGTGGTGCAGTAGAGGCTGAGAAACTTTAGGGGTTTAAGCTGCTTCCAAAATTAATTAAAACACTTCAGAATATTGGTATTGAAATAATTCTTCAATTTAATCTCACATCTTGTGTTTTGCATTGGAAGCATAAAAGTTTACTTATTATTTGTGTAAATATTGTGAAGTGAATTCTAATCAATCTCTAATCTCCTCTGCATTTCCTTAGGACGTCATTTTCCTTAATGGTCTACCGTGAAGCGATTGTAGCCGGTACATTACCTACCATTGAAGTTGTTTCACAAGTTTTGGGATGCTTGCAGCTTCCTTACAATGCTGACATAAGAGATAGACTTGTAGAGAATTTGGGAGTTAGTGCTGACTCAGTGAGGCGCTCGAATCTCTGTTCATTGATCAATGGATTTGGGGAATATGACCCTCGTGCTTTTTCATTACTTGAGGTTTGTAGAGAACTGAAGCGAGAATATTTGCTTTCTCTGAGTTTGTTTTCATCATGTAAAATAGGTTAAACTATTTTAGATTGTCTTGAATTTATAGGAAGCTGCTTCTCTTGGAATTGTTCCATGTGTATCCTTCAGAGAAAGTCCTGTTGTTGTTGATGTAAGAAAGCTGGAGAATCATACTGCTAAGGTGAGTTTGTCTCTGCAGCGTCTTATAATGTGCTGATACTACCCTGATACTTACAGTTAATAGTGTTTCTTAGTTTTATTTGTTTATATTTATCTCAATCGAAAATATTGTACACCATTGAATTTACATTCAAGGTGACATTATATTCTCTTGTACTATTTCTTATCTGTAATATCCTTCCATGATGTTTTAAAAACTTTCAGAATTCTTATACTTTGATGGTGTAGCCTTTCATCAAGCCTAGAACATTTTCCTGCTTCATAGTTTTCTTCATTTCTCTGTTCTTCTTTCTGTTTTTCCTCCTCTGAAACTCCTTATATTCATTGGGTGTAATCATTTACTTTTCATCCCTAACATTTGTTGATTATCATAAGATATGCACATTAGCTTGAATATATTAAAAAATGAAAAGAAAACACAATTAATAAGAATCCCATCTGTTTTTGCTTTGGCAGAGGAAACAGATGGTACTATGGTTCAGGAATTTATTTATTCTTTTTATTTTTAATAAATTTTTTGTTATTTAATCTTTCCAGGTGTACCTTTTAACTGTACTGAAAGGCCTCAAGCACCGGCTTGCTGCTGGTAATGTTGTCTGCATTTTTATTTTTTTCCCTCAGATGTATATTTACTTTCAAGTGAGTTTATAGTTGATAGTCATTCAATTGAATGAATTTGCAGATATCATTAAAAACTAAAAAGAATCACGTGCTGCATATTGTTGCTCTGTAGGTTTTAGGAAGCTTTTAACAACATTCTTTTGGAATGTAAACAGTTTCGGCTTCTCTTTTATTTTTTAATATGTTTTTAAATTTTAAATGTTTTTATTTCCATCAAATACCTGCCATTCCCTGTAAGAAGAAGGGATTTCAAAGCAAGAACGTTTGTAGTAAATTTTATGCAGTAATATCAAGTAGAGGTTCTATTAACAGGGTAATATCAAGTAGAGGTTCTATTAGCAGGGCAATCTTTTTGTTGAGAATCATTTCTGCAGTCTGTTGTATAACTTTCAATGTACTTCTTCATGTTTTCCTTTTCAGATGCCATTAATATACAGTATACTTACTATATGAAAGGATAGAAAATGTTAATCTGTACTTTATTAGCATGACTTCTAACCCTGTTATAATTTTTACCTTCCTTCAATTACGACAGGGGCGAAATTACCCACTGTTTCCATTTTACTGCCTGTGGAAAAGATGCAAATCATATCCGTGGGAGGGGAGAAAACTATCAATCTTGCGGAAAGGTGAGGACAACTTCTTTATGACATTAATATGCAATGATATCCATTTTTTCTTTCTTTTCTCCTAACTTCGCCAAAACGTTTGAATTTTTGGGCAAAAACTATGAGCCAGTAACCAAACTAATCAAACACACTGGGTAGATGAAGTGATGAACTAAAGTATTGTTAAGCACATGATGTGTTGCTTGGATTTGAGAGAACAAATTAATTGCCATGAAGGTATTATCAGCCAATAAACTTGAAATTTTAACATTCAGATGATCCAACTTAATAAGCATGATATGGAGGTGTATGTCTGTTGTTATCTAATTGATCTCAGAGGACTTCCAATCATATATAGTGTGAATAAATTCAATTAGCTTTGTGCTAAATCTCCATTCTTATGTTCATTGTGTGCCTCAATTAGAATGAATGCATTTAAATGATTCTTAATGTTTATTATTTGGTTGACAGGACCAGCCAATTAGTTGCAGCAATGTTGAGAAGGCTGGGACTAGCTTATCAAGGGAATGAATCATTTGGAAAAATCAGAATCAATGGGCTTGCTTTAAAAAGATGGTTCCAACCGAAGCTTGCATCTCCTTTCAGTGGAAAACCAGGAGAGCTGAGCTCATTGCAGTTGGGAAAAGTAATCACCCATCAGCAGCGCAATATTCGAACTGGCAATCTCTCTTTGGAGTAAATTAGAAAATATAAATGTTTGCTCGACCCAACCTCAACTTGCAGCTACGTACTCTCCTTAAAAATTATGAACAGATATAGAATTCTTCTTCGTTCTGCAAATTTGTTGCAAGAGTGACGGGAGAGGAAAATGAAGAATATGGGAGCTTCAGATCTCTTGCTATTTCTTGCAGTAGAGGCACCTGTTGTCCATTTTGAAAAGCATAATAAATCACGAAGTCATTATCGTCATTGATGCATCCAATGTCGATGTCATTACTGGAAACGTCAGGTGCAAAAGTTCACTGTTTATGTAATTTAACTAACGAGTCTCCTCTGTTGTTGTTATACATTATAAAATGTACAAAAGTATGTGCCGTTTGTAACCGTTTGTGTGACATCTGAATACTTGTCACTGTCATGTGTCTAACACTGCATTTGCTATCAATAGGACCTGACCTTTTCTGCAATTGTGGTGCTGTAATTTTTGTAGCAACTTTTTAATACAATGCTAGAAAAACTTTTGAGAAATGCGGTATTAAGTAGTGTTGATAGTGGTTTTTTAACCTGAGAAAGTTCGAATACCGAAGAGGGGTAGAATGGGGTTTGTACTTGGACAGAAGAGGACAATGAAAGTACAAGAGCCTAAAGAGGCTGAGTCAGACAGAGAGGCCTGAGCCCAATATACAGAAGAGTTCTCCCGATGACAGAACCGGTTTGATGAAGCACAATTGGGATACTGACCGACCCAGAGAAGAAGTGTAAAGCATTCGATCATTCATGGAAGTCGACCCGAGGTGGTCATTTCGAAGACCCGACCTGGATAGAGAAGTCGGGAGGTATGATTAATTATCAGTCACTTCAGCATGCCGACCCGAAGAGCTGAGTATGGGACCACAATTTTCGTGCTAAAAAAGTATGTGACGTATGCCCTAGAAGAAAAGATACCCTTCTAGAAGGCTAATGATGACTATGGGAAAACAACGGTTCTCATTGAAAGTACTCCCTGTCAGCCGCCATAGGATGATGTTGTGGCAGGGGAGTGACAGAGCAGAGCCGTTGTAGGACGCCAGAGGCCACCATAGGCCAGTGCAGTGACAGTGA